>BQNB010000266.1:56410-143952 GCA_026074375.1 Tanacetum coccineum | reverse complement strand
AGTCTTCATCATAAACCGTATATAACCAAACAAGTTATCTCCAAGACCAAAAGATATAATAAGAACACAAAGCTGTGAAATTCTACTTCAACTTCAAATAGGTTACGAACATTTAAACTTTTAAGAATATTAAAAATCATAACCAAAAACTTTCAACCTGTGTGTGTTGTCTGATAACCAAAATTATTCTAATAGCTTCCCCTTAAACGAAGCATCCTGTTCAATCCGAGATCCAAAACTATGTATTATCCAATATCGATCAACACAAGCAGCTGTAATGATTTATCGGACATAACTAGCAGCACAAAATACATCGAACAATATTAATCCACTTTTGTTAATCCTTTTGTACAAGTACATGTGAACCCAACTGCTTTCCTTTTATTCGAACAACATTATCATCACATGTACGAACAGTAGCTTGAGCCCAAACAGTATTAACTATTGTAATACTTACCTCCCTGAAGCCCAATAGCAGCATAAATCATTTAATCCCAATATATAATCTAGTCTTTGTTTTAATATATACGAATAACATATAGCAACAGTTGTTTGTAGGGCCTAATAGTAACTGCTGTTGACTTGTAACATATATACGAATCCAATGCATCTTTTGTGTATCTTTAATGAGAATTAAGATATATGATTGCTCCTTGATTTCTCTCCACGTCAACTACATAAATACCATAATACCTCCACGATATTATGATAAGGAAACAATCTTATCTCTTAACATGTATGCCCATGCTTTTATAACCAAACCACGAAAATCATCACATTCTGAACCAAATCCCAATCGTAATTTCTCCATCAAGATCTGAAACATGACTTCTTTATAACTATGAAGATCATGGTTCACCAAAAGCACCATACGATCACCAAAAATGATACATCATTAGCCTTATAAGAACATACCTGCTGTCCTTCATAACGAAACAACCTTGAAGATCTTCATGATGCACAAAACAAAAAACCCGACGCGATCTTCATGATAACAGATATGGTTCCAATGTCACAAGAATAAAATAGAAACCCTAATAATTAGGGTTTACTTGTTTTTCAAACAAAGAACACCATGACATCAAAACCACCACTTAAAACCTTTTTAATAATTTTAACAACGACTTACAATCGTATTGCATACCAATTAAGGTAGAGAGGACGATCATAAAGATTGTTATAGCAATTTAACTCCAAAACCCTAGAAAACTTTTTAACCACAAAACGAATTCTTGAAAAATTAGGGTTTTTAGGGTTTCTTCAAAAACCTTATAGATCCTAGACCACGAGCCACAAGGCTCTGATACCAATTGTGGAGTTTGAATAACTCCTTAGATCGTTGTAAGCTCAGGTTGTTTAGACCTTATCTAGGATAATGATAACAATGAACATAAAGTATATGCATAGCGGAAATAGCATAAGAACATTGATATCATAACAAGGTTTTTTATTCATTATCTTTTACTATTAGCCCCAATTCTACATGATCAACTGTAGAACGGTTATCTAGAAACTAACAGGGATCAAAGATCCTTGAGGCTAAACCAACCAAACCATCTAGGCATTCACATGCCTAGACACACACCTTTTCTAGACGTCTACATCTTGTGCACACACTTAAACTACACGCCTGATATCTCTTTATATAATAGAGATATCTAGGTTTACAAAGGATAAGAACAAATAAGATTAGGAAACTATAAATCAGCATTAAATACTATTTGACTAATCTTCAATCGTCATTAATGTTGATCTTTATATTTTAGCTGATCTTTATCTTATACTTGAATGAGGAGATCTTCTAGGAAATCTTCAAAATCTTCCATCTCTTGAAGAATTCTAGCTTTGCGTTTGAGTCCTTTTGTTTTATTTTTTTATTCACTTTGTCTCATCAAATCTATAATTCCCAACAGAAAAGAAGCCGTAACATTTTATCTTGATCAAACTTCGAGATACTCCTCTAATTATGATGATAATTCGGTTAACCGAATCGACGTCATTGAATTGGCTTGTGAGGAGTATTCTCAAGAAGTTCTCGGTTTCTCCGATGTGATCGCGAGTGGCAATCCCACTCCTTATTATGACCCGATCATTTCTACCTCTTCTCCGACTCTCACTCCCTTCGGGGATAGTGATTTTCTTCTTGAGGAAGTTGACGCTTTCCTTGCTCTCGAAGATGATCTAACTTCACCGGAAGTTGATGACTCTTATTATGACCCGGAGGGGGACATTCTTCTTCTTGAAGCATTTCTCAATGATGATCCATCATTACCCCCTCCCATTCAAGGAAATTATTTGCCTGAAATCCGAAAAGAACTCAAAGTTTGTGAAGCTAAAAATGATAAATCTTCAATTGATGAACCTCCCGAGGTCGAACTCAATGACTTACCTCCTCATCTCGAGTACGCATTTTTGGAAGGTGATGACAAGTTTCCTGTCATAATTGCTAAAGAGTTGAGTATCGAGGAAAAAGCCGCTCTCAAAAAGGTTTTGAAGTCACATAAGCGAGTCATCGCTTGGAAACTCTCCGACATTAAGGGTATTAACCCGGAATTTTGTACTCACAAGATTCTAATGGAAGAGGACTACAAACCAGTGGTTCAACACCAAAGACGGGTGAATCCAAAAATCCACGATGTCATCAAAAAGGAGGTTGAAAAACTTCTTGACGCCGGATTAATTTACCCGATCTCGGATAGTCCTTGGGTAAGCCCCGTGCATTGCGTACCTAAAAAAGGTGGCTTTACCGTTGTTGAAAATGATGAAAACGAGTTAATTCCTACACGATTGGTTATGGGATGGCGTGTATGCATTGACTACTGATATGTGTGAAAACACATATCCATTTTATATCAAAATAAACCCAATAAAGACCAAAAACATAATAAAAATGGCAAAGATATGCTTGTTTTTGTGTTTTGTATGTGCAGGTACGGATAAAGAAAAAACCACAAGAAAACGGTTAAAACCGGGCAAACACGAACACAAGAACGGAAGAGCACACAAAAAGCCGGGAGGAAGCTATCAAAGTCAAACTATGGCCAAGCTTTCAGTCAACTTGGTCAAACTTAGTCAAAGTCACAAAATCCAAAATCCCCAAAATAGACCTTCATGTTAAACCAAATTACAAAATAAACCCTAAATGCCCTAACAGTCGTTATCTTTTTATTATTAAAAGATAACGACCGTTACCTTTTTTTATAACAAAACAAATCCAAGCCCAAAACCCACCATACCCGGCCCAAACCCAGGTCAATTATAAGACCCGGGTCAACAAAGTCAAACGCACCCTTATAGTAAAAAAAAGCGGGAAAAGTAGTTTTACTACTGTTCACCCTTCTTCCTCTTTTTCACCCAGGGTCAAATCAAAGGGCTTTTACAATTGAAGGACAAAAAGGATAATTCAGGTGTTAAAGTACACCATGGCAGGGTTAAAACGTCACTTAAGCCTCTCATTGGCCAATACCCAAGAAGGAATGCCACGTTGGATTGAAGAAAGCACAGGGAAAGGGGTATTTTGCACTCATTCTACTCTCAAAAGAAGCACAAGCTGTCTCAATCACGGATTGCCAAGCTGGCAATCCGTGTGAGCTCATAAGTGATCCAACGGTTGAAAGTGAGTACTCAATGATTAGAGGAATCAAGGGCCAATGATTGAAGAAAGATCTAACAAACTTTGGAGCCTAGAAGGTTCAGCTGGATGCTATAAATAGCCCTTCATCCACACACACAAGGATTATCTTTTCTTTTCTAGTTTTTAGCTTTAAGATTTTTTAGGTAAATTAGCTAAAGTTTTAAGTTAAGTAAATGTAATTTTCATTTAAACGTTTGTAATTTTCTTTTCAAGTAATGTAATCAAGTTTTTTAGTTAATGAAATTTGAGTTCTCTTTAATAAATTTGTCAAAAGCTCTCTATAAGCTCTAGTAATAGTGTACGGATCAATAGGCTCTTATAAGCTCTCACAAGTCTATAAGCTTGTGATTGAGCTTAAATAGTCATTTAATCTACTTTAACTTTAAAATCAGCTTAAAATCTTGGCTATTTGGATAAAAAGCTTATGGAAGGGAAACTAGCAAAGGATTAGTTTCCAAGGACTTTTACTGGCTTATCTCTGATAAGCCAGAGCTGTTGATAAGCTCATTTGAGCAATTTACTTTTGTTTAGCCAAAGCATACTGTAAGTTCTCATTTATTTCCTTTGTCTTTAAATTTCTAGCTTATTTTGCTTAAGTTACTTATCTAGTTGCTTATTAGTAGCTTATCTGTGCTTATCTATATGTTTTTATGTTTGTTAAGTAGCTTTCATTATCTGTTTTTGATTTTTATAGATTAGATATTAGATTTCTCATTTTGCTCTTTAAATCTGTCATAAAATCAATAAAAACCAAAAAAATATTTAGCATAACTTTTAGATCTTAGTTTATAGCTTAATTGATAGTTTAAACAAGTTTATTAAGTCTAATATAAGCTAGTTGTCATCTGGTCTTTAAGTTTGTTTTATTAAGTTTCTTAATTACTAGCTTATATAAATGTTCATAAGTCTAAAGGAGTGTTTGGTTTAGTGCTGTTTGACCCTTAAAAGTCAAACTAAGTTGTGATCTTTGCTTAAATCATATTCATAATCACTTTAAATCAGTAATGAAATTGTTTTCTTAGATTAGATATCATAATCTAAACAATTTAGGCTTAATCACCTTGTTCCTGCACCAGTGGAATTCTCCCTTTCTTTTGCTTGTTAAAAACTTGATCCAAGCCTCATTGAGCTTGGATCTTGCTTATGTTAAGTTAGACACACTCAATAAGAGTGTGTAGTGCAGGTTTGTCCCTTAAGGACACCTGCGAGTTTGATTTAACCATTTGGTCATTTGCACCAGCAATAGTAACAGCAGTTACTACTGCTGTCTTTTTAGCTTCATTTTAAGATAAAGTTTTAAGGATTTAGAGTTTAAAAATTAGTAGGGGTGTAGTTATCATATAGCTTAATATAGATTAAAACTTGTTTTCAATTCCTAGCTTATAACTTAGGATTAATTTAGCCTTAAAAGGTCATCAAAAATCTCAAAAAGCCAAAAACAGTAGTAACTAAGTCTTAGTTTTTAAAAAAATTTGATTTCTAGCTTATAAGTTTGTTTTTATAATTTGAATTAATAGTTTATAAGTAGGTTGTTAAGTTTTCAAAAGCTCAAATCCTGAATTAGCTTATTGTGCAAACTAGCTTATCTAGTTTTTGAGCTTATCTTGGCAGTACCTGAGTTTACCTCTTAGATCATAGGATTAAGATAGCTTATAGTGTTTCCAGTTAAGTTAGCTTATTAAATTTAGCTTCTACACATCTTAAGCTTTCTAGGACATCTTTTAGATTTGAAAATGGTGTTTAAATAAGAACTTTGTGCTTAATTTAGTGTAGAATAGGTTTTTAAATCTCAAATCACAACTTTCTGTAAACAGCTTATTAAAAAGCTTTTTGAGAGCTTAATTTTGAGTTTCAGCTAGAAGTCACTTTATTAAAGTTGTTTAAAAAGTTGTCCTCTACAACATTTGTTCTTTAAGTTTTTTATAAAAACAAAAAAAGGGAAGCGAAAGTCGGGGGTGAGCAAGACTCGAACCCCCGACCTCAACACCTCAACCTTTTATAAACACACACACACACCACTCCTTACCGCTGTGCCCTGGGGTCTTTTTCGTAAGACCCTTGCACTATTAATTTCTTATACTCATTTAGCTTTATAAGCTTCAATAAGCTGTCTAAGCTTATTTCACAGCTTATTTTGTAAGTTGTGATCTCGGGCTTAATTTTCTTAGGTTTTAATTAGTTTAAGCTATTTTCTGTAATTTTTCTAGAATTTTTAGAATTCATTTAATATTTTTAATCTTTTATTTTCATTAAAAACTTTAAAAAATCATATAAAATAGAAAAATAATCAAAAAAATAAAAATCTTTTTTAGAAAATTTTCTTTTATCCTTAAGTTCATAGGAAAATTAGTTTTGCTTTCGTAGGGTCTAATTTGCAAAATTTCGTTTTCTAAAGAACGGGATTCGTTCTCGTTTCCGTTTTTCGTGTTTTAACGTTCATTTCAACTCCGTTTTTGTTCTAGTTTTCTTTAAACTTACTTTTTAGTCAAATTGAGTCCATTTTAAAAGAAAATTTTAAGTTAGGTTTATTTTTAACAAATAAGGGTTTTTGACCTTCATTTAAGGGTCTCGTTTTGCGTTTTTAGTTAAATTTTCATTTCCCGTTATTTGTTTTCATGCTTAATAGTTAGAGCTTGTTAATTTTAATTGTTAAAAGTAGTTAATCAAATCAATTATTGTTTCCCATTCAAATCATTGTCCAAACAACAAGCGTAGTTTCAATTTCACAAGTCGTTGGGGAAACGACCCGGGGAATCATACTTCCCGGTTATCATACGTATTATATTATATTATATATATTTTGAAGAGTTTCCTTTTTGCCTTTGTCCTCAAGTGTAAATTGGTAAATTTCCATAGTATTATATATATTATATATTATATATGTATGTAAAATTGCAATCAACTACCGAAAGTTAAATGAAGCCACCCGTAAAGACCACTTTCCACTACTGTTTATGGATCAATTGCTCGAGAGATTAGCGGGAAACGAGTACTATTATTTTCTCGATTGTTTCTCGGGTTACTTTCAAATTCCCATCGACCCTCATGATCAAGAAAAGACCACATTCACGTGTCCTTACGGAACGTTGGCCTACCGTCGCATGCCTTTCGGCTTATGCAATGCACCGGGCACGTTCCAAAGGTGTATGGTAGATATCTTTCATGATATGATCGAAAAAACGATGGAAGTATTCATGGATGACTTTTTGGTCTTTGGGAATTCATTGAGAAATTGCCTCTCTCGTGTAGACAAAATGTTTCAAAGGTGTGAAGACACCAATCTTTGTCTTAATTGGGAAAAGAGTCATTTTAAGGTTAAGGAAGGCATTGTCCTTGGCCATAAGATTTCCAAAAATGGGATTGAGGTTGATAAAGCTAAAATCGATGTGATTGCTAAGTTCCACCAAAATTGTAAGTATAAATGTTGACCGTAATGTTTTCAAAGAGTAGATATAAAATGTAATGAGCATAATGTCCCATAAAGTAGTCAAGTGTGAATTGTTATCCCTAGATGCAACAAAAAAAGTGAGGATTAGATTAATCCCCTAAGTTCATGAAACTGCGACTGTAGACGTAGCAGTATGCAACTTTATTCAAGGCAACGGTAAAAGTTCATGTGTTGGTCATGCTGGCCCTGAGCTCCAGCCAGTCGTGATCTGACATGGATAACTTTTCGTTAGTTCGATTCTCGAATAGTGAGAGCTAATCACTCTTCGAACGAGGATGTCAATCCCTAAAGATCATTTTAAAAACAACTCCCATCTTAACCCTCCAAGTAATTAACAGTTCCATGAACCTAAGCTACATCCGTAATCATTTAAATGAAAGTAAACTTGTTGCATCCATAAGTAAAGAGAGTATCGTAAACGACATGTTAAATCAACCATGTAGAATGAGTTTGTAAATGCGTATGTTAAACAGTTTTGTAAATGTGTATGTCAAACGAGTAGATAATCAGTGGTACAAAAATCAAGAATGTTAAAAGAGAATTGTAACTGAATATGTAAACAAGTTGTAAACGAGCCATTTATTCTCCCTGAAGAATTTTTTAAAGTAATTATAGAAACAAGTGAAAGAGGGTCTATAAACACACCCTAGTGAAAGTAGTGATTATCGCGAACTCCGCCAGAGTAATCGTATCCAAGTACCATATCCTGGCGCGTCCTCAGAGCAACTAAACCTGAAACACCTTAGATAAAAACAAGAAAAAAATTCAACAATAATGTTGAGGAATCCTAAGTTTGTAAATAATTGATTAAAAAACATGTAACACAATATAGTTCATTAAGAACATTGTACACAATACAATTTATAAGTTTTTATTTTTCATCGAGCTCATGACCGAACCTTAATAGATATTATCATCATGTGATAAAGAATTCCCCATCATAAGGTGTAATTGCTGTACACCTTAATTCTCAATACAAATCGTCCGTTTGACAGGGTGTTCATGTATTGATCCATACCCCGGACTGGGTTTTTAAACCCAATAGATCTACTCACTTGTACTAGCGTTTACCTTGGAAGGTAATTAACGGTTCATGATAGTAGGGACTTTTCAAGCAATAAGGTACTCAATGTCAATAAATCACATAATCGGTCCAACATACCAACATAAATCCCTTGTGTTCAATTTTGAAAAACAAGCATGTATCTCTCTTGCGGGGTTTTATAAAACATTTAAGTAGCATGTATCTCCCCCAAAAAGTTTATAAATCAGTAAATGAAAATGAGGCTATGAACTCACCTTATGTGAAATGGCTAAATCAACAATATAGTCGCTGAAGTAAATCGAACACCCTAAGTGCAACCTAAAATAAATGGCGCAACTTAGCAAAAAATAAACAACTAACACTCACAACAAATAACAATGAAATAAAAGAAAAATTCGTATAAAACGTTTCATCTTTTCTAACCTGAACAATTATGTATTGCTCCTAAATTCATAAGGTCAAAAAACTCAACACATCAAGTCCTAATACGAATTAATAATACTTTCTTTTTCTTTCGACATGACTTAAGTTTACATCTTAACCAATAATTTCTACAAGTACCCACATTAGTTTTACGTCAAACAATTTCTTTATTTACCAAAATTCTGAAATTTACCCAAATTTGAAAGCGCATAATTCAAATTTCGTAATTGATAAAAATATGAGGTTTTCGTCGTACATAAATCTTAATGAATCTATTTTCCAGAAATGTGGGGCCTACTGACCAAAAGTTTTAGAACCTGGGTGAAATTACTAATTTACCAACCCTTCAAACAAGTGCAGGATCAATTTTTCTTCTGAATTTATCGCTTCACCATTTTTAGTATATCTCCTAAACCGTATATCCGATGATGATGAAACACGCAGACAAATTTAAGTTGACTCGATACCTAGAAGCTACAGTTTTACTAATTTAGGTGTTAGTATACAAATTTTCTAACTTATTATTGTTTCAAATTTTCTCACCCATCTAAAATAGTTATCACCCCATCCAAACGGCTATGTGTACCTACGACATACACCTAGGTCACCATTAACTTTTCCAGAACTTCAAGCCATAAATATTTCTTTACACTCTAAACTATCTAGCATTTCAAAACTGTCCTAAAGAAAGTGTGACTAATTTTGTAGCTTACGAAAATGAGCACATTTTGAATTATATGGATGCTATTAAAGTGAGGCCAGTTGGAGGTGACACCTCCAAGTTTCCTCTACAGGTATCATGATTTCTTTTCAAAGAGTTTTCACAAAAACATGAAGTTAAGTTCCATTTCCTAACACTAGGTCTAATTTCGACAGTTTTTAGTTAAATCATTCGGAACGTAACACACTTATCCATCCAAGAGATACATTCTCTATCCAAAGAGCCACATGGACCTATGACCTAGACCTATGATTATATCTTCTTTATCAGATTCTCACTATCACTACCAAAAATATTTCGAAAACAACCCATTTAGCTACTGATATAAAAACAGTCCCAAAAACTTTTACAAATCTAATCCAAACACCATTTTGGTTCCTCTAAAACCCTATACAATGCCATACCTAATTATTTAACACACTTACCAACACCAAAAATAAAAAATTTCTAGAAATCAAACCATACTTGCATAATTTTTATATAGGAAAAATTAAGGGAACAAGAATCTTACTAGGATTAATTAGAAGCTAGTGAAGAAAACAACAATCAAAACCACAATCAAAACCACCAATAATCACCTACAACTACAAGATAAACACATGCAACACCCCCTCCAATAGACCCATGAAATCAGCCCCAAACCTTCAAATTAGAATATTTCTTGATCTCCAAAGATAGCTATAAACACAAAGAATAGCCTAGTGTAAGATTCTTGAAAAAGCCCCAATTAATTTATGAAACCCTAACTTATAAATCCTTGATTATTCTTGAAATTGGATGAATCAACCCCTTGCAACACCTTAGAATACCCTTGAGATGATCTTAGAACACTTGAATCAGATCAAAAATGGAAAACTATGAATTATTGATGGTGGTGTTTTTGTGCCGAGAGGTGGAGAGAAAGAAAAGAACGAGATGAGTGTTTTGTGTGTTTTTTGTTTTGGTCGTCCCCCTTTATGGCTGATTTCTATATATATATATTTGTTAATTATTAATTGTTTGTGTAATTAAAGGTAAGAAAGTGAAGGTATAAATAAAAAGGTGAGGTTTAAGCTCATAATGCGGTTTTTAGCAAGGTTCGCTCACAAGACGCAAAAGTAAAATAATTTTTACTAAAATAAAATTTATAAAATCCTCAGGGTAAAATGCGGAAATATCTGAATTAGGATAGACACGCAGACAGACATCGAGCTAAAAGACGGCTCAGAATGACTGGAAACATAAAAATTACAGAATCGGGTAAACAAATAAGTACTAAAATATTAACTTAAAAGTAAAATAGGAATATAATATAATTTAATTATTTACCTGAATTTACGAAGTATTACAGTCGATCCCCCTAAGGGAACTATGGTCCCCAGAGTTCAAATGACGACTACAACAGACGAGGAGGTGGCGAAAAGGTGCAGGTACTTCGTCTTGAACTGATCTTCTCATTCCCAAGTAAATTTAACTCCTCGTCAAGAGTTCCTAATGAATTTTGACGATAAGGATACGAACCTGCTTTAGTTGTTTAACCTCATGGTCTATGGTCTTTACAGGATTCTTGATAAAGTGTAGCTTGTTGTTGAGTCGACTTTCGTTTAGCAAAATGCCAATGCTTTCATCAAATAACCATATCTTTCAATGCAAGGGCTAAAGCTCCGAACTTTAGATTATTTGCGTCAAAAACATGTTTTCGAATAGGATTCAAATAAGATAATTAAACAAGGTAGCGATCAGATATTGAATAAATAAGAGTTAATGCAAAATGTCAGCAATGTGCATGTAAGTACGAAGTAGTGGTTATAAAAATCCTTGATGAAAAGATTGAATATTTGTTTTGACGAGAAAACAAGTGAAAACAAAGAATTAATAGGTCATACCGATTATTAGAGAAGTATACACCCAGTGACAATATGTATCATGATCGAAATTAAATTTGTGTTGATAATCAATGCAAATGGAGGAATCAAATAAATTACTAATCTTCAAAGGAAGTGAATGCCAGTTCAAAGATGTGATAATTAGTTTGATATTTTAGGATTTAGAGAATCATAAAACAGAGATTGAATATTTTGTGAACAAGGTAGCGAAAAATCATTAATCAATGCAACAAAAGAATGATAAGATCATAAAAATATAGTCATAGCGTTGCGAGAGGAATAAGTAAGAGTATAGGAATGATACGGTAGTCATAGGACTTCTACAAAAAGTTTTACAATCTCCCTAGGCAGAGTACCATTCGTTGCAGAAGCGAAGTATAGGAAAGACCATAGGGTGTTTGTTATTGTTCTTTATGGAAATAGGTGGGAAGCTCGAACAGGGTTCCGCACGAGACTACGGGATTGAAAGGAGATTATTTTTGTATTTTTATATTTTATAGAAAGCAGGTAAATAAATGGTTTGAGAGGTTGGTTGATTAACTAATTAATTAAACAAAATATAATCTATACTACTGGTGATAACTTTATGATAAAATGATATTTGCTTAATCATGCATTACTTATTAGATTGCATCCTCTGTCCCTGATCCTGTTCCCATTGTCCCACACTTGTAAATATCTGTTAATTATTTTTTAAGACTCATGAAACGAATTACACGAACCCGCTGTCTATGTAATATTCCGTTAAGGCAACTCACAAGTAAGGTAGTATGAAAGACTAATACAAAGGACGGTCCAAAAGTATAATTAAAGCAATTGAAATTTCTTAAGAGGGACAACCTATTAGGGGTAACGTAGTTGGAGACTATTATTCATGGTATCCTTTCCACACACTCGCGTCGTTTACCTAGTACTCTATGCCAATTAATATCTTATGACTAGTTTTCTAAAGCCTAATGCGCACATTCATCACAAGAAGCAAAACCATAAAAAGGATCACCAATCAACTTATTCATGCAATCATAATCAAATACAAGGAGTTTTAGCCTAACATGTTATAAAGAAGCAAGAATATTATATCAAACAAACAACCCATAGTACAAAAATGAATGATAAAAATAAATAAACCTTACTTGATTAGAACATGGATCATGGTCATTTACAATAGGGTTTTGGGCATCAAAAGTCGCCTTAAAAGCCCCCTTTGAAACCCAAATAAAAAAAATTACTAAAGGTTCAGGCTCCCAAAAAGTTATACAAATTTACACACTTAAAACCCTAACATACAAATACAATGTATTTTTGGTACGTTCTTAGTCTTATAAGCCCGTTTTTAATGGAAAATGGTATGTGTAATTAAGTACATATCAATCCTCTTTAAGTCAGCCACTTCCTGACGCCATCGCTAAATCTCTGACGCCGTCACTGGATATATCATGACGGCGTCGCTTTATGCCTTCGACGCCGTCTCCACGCTCTGTGAACAATGCTACTTCATGGATTTGGTATAGGTCAGTAATCTTGTTCGTTTCTTCTCCAAATGAGCCCAAGTCACGTGTATTTCCTCCAAATGTCATCCAAGTGCTAAAAACCTAAAAACAAATGATTAAGAACATAATCTAGGAATATTTGCATGATTTAGGGGGTTAAATAACCTCGAAATAGTGTATAAAATGACACCTTATCAAATACTCCTACACTTGGGATTTGCTTGTCCTCAAGCAAATAGGATTTTCTACCTAGACAATAGCAATATGAGGGTCATTTAACCTACTCTTTAAAAGCATTTTACAACATAACCTTCTAGACATCGTTATTAAAAGCACAGAAAGTATATACTAGCACCTCACATAAGTGTTTGGGATTCTCTCTTTCTCTCGCGTGTATAATAAATTATAACAACTATAGGGAAACAGAAAATAAACACTGATTACCTGTCATAGCATATAAATTACCATAGGCTTGGTAAAGGATCAAACCTCCACCGCTAGGCGCAAGCATTATTCATTACTATCAAAGAGGTCTTTTAATGGGTTGTGGGGTGTAGGTGTAAGATAACATATATGGAAACGGAAACGGATGGGATACATTTTGGTAGCTTTGGGTGAATTTGGAGTGGAAGGGTTAGCTAATTATTTATACGAATACACGTTGATTTGGTTGCTAAGCCAAGAACTCAAACAAATATATACAAACTCTACACAACTCTACATCAATCTCTTTCTTTTTCTTTTCTTGACTCTAAGATAAACATAGACATAAGCAAATTGCAGCCCGTACATTTTTTTCACTTCTTTTTTATTTTTATTTTTTTTTCTTTCTTTTTTTTCGTACACTTTTGCCCTGCCATTTCTTAAACATATAATACATCATGGGGGTTTATAGATACACCCCTACACTTGAACTTTTACATACTCGATTATTTACAATCTAACTAATGACCCGATTTGAGATGGATCAACATAACATGGAGCTTATTGAGCTCTATTGGGGGTAATAAATTACTTCTTCCCCAATTCTTCATAAGATGAATACTACCATGAATCCCAATCGTCCCAAAACAGTATTTACAAGGATAAGGACTTAGCAACCGTGTACTCAATAATTAACTTGGGTTAAAACAATAATGTACTAAAAGTGAGTACATACAAGGTAGGCTAAGGCGATTTGGGTGTAACGATTGGTTTAAGGGTGACAATGCTCTTCATTAATAGTCCGGCTTAACCAGAAAATTACGAGAACCGTGAAAAAGGATAGGCTCGGAGGGTTGTACTAGGGGTATCCTGCACTAAAAATGAGTGCATGGCAAGGGTGTGGGATAGTTATATAGTCGATGTGACCATAATAACAATTACAGGTTTAAAACATGGGTTAATCCTAGTGCCTCTTATCTAGCAAATCCTAATACTCACTATGCAGTCTCGGGATGCATCAGAAAAACAAGTTCTAGAATTTAATATACTATCAGTACACTCATATAAATTAATACTGATACCAATGCTCCAGAAAAGGCGACAAAACCACATATACAGATCCGTAACGACGGAATAGACACACATGATTGCTCACTCCTTAACTCGAACAAGCTAAAGGTATAAACTATCTTGGGTATCAATAATGGATACCCAAATTCCTATAGATTTAAAGGCGAACCTCACATTTTTGGGGTGGAATTCTAAGGGTTTTTGTGCTAGTCGTATAAATTCCTATCCATGAGAAGCTATTAATACTCAGTTTTCGTCGGTATGTGACATTAAAAAATTTAAATTTTGGTCAAAATTACCTTTTTATGCTATATTTTGATATCTTGCCCATCATTTTAAGGAACAAAGCAAATGGCAAATGAAGGAATAGTTTCTAAGGCTTACTCCCCCTACACTTAAGTTGAACATTGTTCCTAATGTTTTATAGAAGTACCCGTAAAAACGAATAAATGGAAAAGAAAACAAGTAAAAGAAACTAGTACTCCCCTAGTTTGCTCAATAATGGAGAAGAAATATGCGATAACTGGCTAAATCATCCTCCAAGAGTCGTCTAATGAAAACATCCTAAGATCTTCTAAGCTTTTTTTGTCAAATATAACCTGTAATCAAAGACAAAGACAACTACACCAAGCGTAAAATCCATGGGATAGATATAAATACAATAAGAGTTTAGGGTTTCGACTCTATGAAAGCAGTAAAGATAGGATGAGAGTAATGATATATTTATAGGTTTATGCAGGTTTACAAAAGAATTGCAAATTTTAAATATTGCACATTTTATTTTTCAGAGATACTTGAAAAAATTTGAATTTTCACATAGCTGGGGACGCGACGTTGTTGGGTGTTAATCCCGACGCCGTCTCTAGCGTCACTAAAAAATCTTTCTTCGTTTTTAATGAGAAATTTCCTGCACGCAATTTTATTAGTTAGATCTGAAGAAAGTACTGCATGAAAACCTAGAATTAATCGTTACAATCATACGACTCGAAACTGACGCGAATTAATCTAAACAATTTATTTTAAATGTTTGAATTGGTTCTAAAAACAAGATATTTCCCCTACACTTATTTTGTTGCAAAATATCTTTGATTGCAAATAAGACGAAGTTACAAACAAACAAAGCATGATTACAAAATAATTCAAACATAGTAAAACAAACAGAAAAAAATTAAAACACAAGACATTCCTAATTTGCGAAAAAGTAAATATTAGGTTACCTCCCAACAAGCGCTTTTCTTTATTTACGAGTCTTGTAGCTAGACTCGAAGTCACACACCCTTACGTGACTTCTCCTTCGTCATCCTTCTCATCTAAGTATTCGGGTCTGAGCTTAATGGTGTCTCTATAAAACCCATCTTCTAAGTCAGATGGCTTCCTACATCCTCTATCATAGTCATCCTCACTGAGTATTACCCTAGATGATAATAAGTCATGACCCTCGCTAGACAATTCACTCCTCTCTGGGTCCTTATATGGTGTTTTAAAGGTAATTGATGTGTTATAAAAGCTTTAAATTTATAATTATAGTTTTATCCGATTTTCAACTAACACAGGGGTAAAATATAAACCCTCATTTATAGTATAGGTTAAAAGTAAGACCACAGTAATTCAAGACGGGATTGGTTATTCTAAAAAGGGTCGAATGTATTACAAAAAAGGTTTATCTTATAGACTGTCATGATCTAAAGAATTCAAAGTATTTCAAGATGTAAAGGTAATATTTATTTGGACTTAGAGCAATGATCATGAACAAGCAAACAATCAAGCACCATGAATTTAAGCATAAAAGCATGAAAAGATGGATAATCATTCATAACTATTTCATATATTTAAGAATCCTTTCGGCCTTTAATCTTCAATATATATAACGCATTAAGATTGATTCAAGCATGAATATGATAATGATAGTTTCCCTTAATCAAGTTCGTTAGACATATGATCAAGTGTTAAACATCTTCATTTCCGGGTTGATAAACTTCCCTAGTTAATTCTCACAAAACTAGTGTCGAATTGCCATAGACAAACAATGTGAAATATAGATATATTGATGAAATCTTTCGACCTATCTCCAACAAGTATGAATAATCAAACATCAACAAGTTAACGGATACTTAAACATCGAATTTTTTATCATCACATTCATAAGCATTATATCAAGACTTGTTCATAACATCGATCATGATAGCCCAAATAAATATAAATCACTACTCCATATTCATAGCAACAAAGCATATAACAATCATCATAGATTCAAAAAACATTATTACAAAAGGGAATAACGTGTTTATACCGATTCCATAAGCAAATGATATGGTTTATTACAAGAACTTCTTTGATCAAAAACACTAGTTAACCAGAATTTCTACTAGCAAGGCTACTTCCTCCACCACCTTTGGCCTGAATTTTGTACCTTCGGTGTGATTACAACCTAGAAACTATGAAGACTCATAGAATACTTCAAGTTTCCCAAGAACAACTGCTAACTTTCTAGAAAACTTCCTTAAGAACTCTAATGATTATTAGGAGATGATTGTAAGAAAATGGGATGATAAAACACTGAAATTCATGCTCTATTTATAGCACAAGATTAGGGTTTCAGTTGGTAATAAGGTTATATGGAAGGTCTCCCATTAATGACAATCATAATCATTTCCCTGTAACTGCAGGAAAAGTGCGCCGCACAAATATAATTGTGCGTCGTACTTGGTGTGTAATTAAATTGCATTTATCCCGCCTTCAAGTACGCCGCACTTAGGGTAAGTGAGCCGCACTTTGGCACTTTTCGTTAACTCTTCATTTATTTTTCTTCTAGATTCTTCTTTTAACGACCGTTGGTGCTGTTTAAAAATATTTCTTTTTACTCCTTATGGTTCCTCTCGGCATTATTGTCGCTAAACAATTATTATACCAACAAACAAACAAAACTTGCAATATTTCATGCGTTAACATATATATTTCACATATTTTCGAGGGATATTTTATGTATATTTGGAGCGTTATCAACCATTTGTTTTTTCACCCTTTTTTCATTTTGATAAATGCATATCAGTAACAACTTTGCACTAATTTTATTAGGTTTGGGCAGGGCACTTACAGTATTTCTCTTAATCTCATTAGTTCCTCTTCTTCTAGCTAAAGCAAAAAAGAAAGATACATCAAATGGGGTTTAAATTGAAGTATAAATACACTAAACTATAAGGCAAACCATTTTGTACCTTATGCTCTTTTTCTCTTTCCAATTTGTATTGTTTAATGTATGATAGCTTTTGTTAAACCTGGTGTTAAAGACATACTTAGAAGTGAATTCCCTGATTTGTCAAAATGAATATTAGAAACCCAAAGGGTATTATTTTTAACTTACAATCAGATTAGTTGGGATCAAATGTAACCCAAACCCACTACAAACATAGCTCCCACCTTTTGTTTATATTGTATAATGTAAAATGAATGATGTTAGTTCGACCAACAAAAAGTTAAAATCTAGGCTCAAATATAAGTAATCAAGAAAGGAGGGTAAATCTTCCATGGCTGCACACTCGGTAAGCTTACCCCGCTAAGATGCAGAAAATAACCTCACATATACTCAAATCATATCAGAAGCATAGATGTTGTATCATCACAGCCTCTCACATTCACATTCTTCTTGTTCAGGTTCGACAAATTGTTTACACATACGGGTCAAGATTCATATGCAAATTAACCTGACCATTTTTTTGTACATCCATTGTCAAACCAACATCAATTTTCACAGACATTTCAAAATTTAAACAATAGAAATAAACATCTTTTTGTTTTTTTTTCATTTTTTTAAAATTTTTTATTCACAAGCACATTTTCACAGTTTACGGTCACTGTGCGAATCAATAGCGCCATTGACAAATATTTTTGTGTACCCCCCACGTGCTAAGATTAGGGAATAGTGTACTTAAGGGACTGTCTATTGCCCCAAAAGGAATGCTTTTCGAGAAAACTTACAGAGTTGATTGAACCTGAACCACTGAAACCATTTTTTCTCCAATGTTTTCTCAACAAATTTATCTAGATTCTGTGTTTACATGATTGAATTCCAGTCCCATCATAAACCAATACATGCATTATCTTTGTTCGTATGAATCACCCACTTAAAACTGCTCATCGTCACACACCGATCAACAGCGTCACACACCATAAAAGGTGGCAACAAAGAGATCGGTGGCATCAAAGAGATCCAGAACGGGCTAACTCAAGCTCATTATCATTCTTATTTCATAACACTGCTTCAAATAGCAATAAGCAGATTTTATTTTTACACAACTTAAGCATAAGCACAAAATATAAGCAGCTGATGTAACACCTCCAAAAATGTGTGGCAGCGGAAATATGTCAGGGGGCGTTACTTCATAATACAACAGCTCAAGATACAAGAGAACGACCTCTAAATGTGTCGTTTGAAAAGTAATCTCATTGATTTTCTTGAAATTGATATAACATTTGTCCCGTAATTTCATAACAATGAAAAGCTTGAAAATAACCCAACGAGATTTGATCATTTGTATGTAAGTAGAAATCCATAAATGAAATCTTGTCAATATTAGACTCCATTGCACATCAAGTAAGCCAAGCATCTAATTCACACTGAGAAAAACATGCTTAAAAGTGTCAACCATAAAGTTAGGGGGGGGGGGGAGAGAGGGAGGGGTTGAATGGTGGGAAGATGGGTTGAGAGTGGGAGAAATAAGGAAGGAGAATGGGGGGAGGTGGGGGATGGAGCGAGGAGGACTAGAAAGAGGGAGGAGAGATGAGGGTGATGGGAAGGAGGGGAAGGTGACAGGGGCAGAGGCCGAAAAAGGGGGATGGCTCTCTGTTGCTGGTCCCTTCTCTCTCTCTTCTCTCTCTATCCAGTCGTCTTTCCCTTCCTCCTTCTTCCCGCTCCTCCCCTTCGCTCTATTCATTTCACACAAATCGTTATTATTACTAACCTCCCATACTTTACTACTGATGCTCATCTCATTTCGTATAATCCCCTGTTATCCTAGATTTTTACAATACCTTTTTTCATTATTCTCAATTATAGACTACGGTTCCTGACCGCATTCGCATAGTTTGTGAATTCGTTTTCCTGATTGCTTGCTTCTCATTACTTGCAACTCTATTTTATAATCTTCCTATTTCTTCTTATGGGTTTGTCAGGCGTATTCTTTTGCAATTTCATTCCCTGCCTCGTTACTCTGCAGCTAGTTTCTTCCTGTGGCATTTTGCTCCTGGTCTATTTCGTCGTATCCTTCCTTCTGTAAATGCAGTATGTCCCATACTTTTCTTTAGTGACGTCTTTTCCTAACTTTTCTTTGTTTGCATTTTTCTTACCTAGCTGTCATCACAATGCAATCTTTATCGCCCCCTATTCCATCGATTTTATCGCTACTCCCTTTCATCTCTATTCGTAATTTACTTTCCTCATAGAGTTGGTGCGTTCGTTTAGCATACTTCTCTAACTCGTCCGTTTCTCCGGTCAGTTCTTTTGTTGGTCTTCCTCTCTTCAATCTCTCGTTTGCCCTAATTATTTATTTTACTCTCCATTTCTCTTGTTTTATCCCTACTCACTTTGTCCTTGCTACCTCCCATTACGTTATATCTTGTCTCCAAACAATGTATTTCTATATAGCTTTCTTTCTATCTTTCTCCTATTTTGCGTTTTGTGTGTTCCTTTTCCTGTAACTCTCCCCTATTAGAACGTTTGCACTTATATACCTCATTCTATTCTACGTAGAATTATCTTCCTCTTTCCACGTTCTTGCTTATTGCTTATTCCCGTTCCCATCTTTATACTTCGCCAATCTACTATTCTGTTAAATACAGCCTGTTTTTATTTATTTTTCTTTTCAAGTGCCTCTTTTATATTTTTCTCGCTACCTTCTTTCCTGGCTCTTTCGAATTTCATCTTTCTTTATTCTTAGATTCAATTTCCCTAATCTTACTTCCGTTTCACTTTCCTGATCCTTTATTTCTCGCCTTCTCTTAATCTTTGGTCTCTTCATTTATTCTTGTGCGCTTCTCTTCTCGAGTTCTATAACCCCTCCCCCTTCTTAGTTTGCCGCAGTTTATCGTATCTCCTCACTTAAAAAACTCCTTTATTTATTTTCTTGACTTCTACCCCCCCACGCGTGTCTCTCTGTATATTTTTATCTTTACGCCTGCTCAGCTTCGTCTTAGGCTACTTGAGTACGCTGTACTTTTACTCGATCTTTCTACTTTTATCTTCCTGTTAATATTCACTGTTATTCCGTCTCTCGTCACTAATCAGCTACTTCTTTCTTCATATCTCTAATCAGTCTTCTTATTTACTCTACCTCTCCTTGGTTAGACTGTGTGGGTCTTTCTTGTTCCGCCTCTATCGTTAGTTTTTTGTCCTGTTTGGTTATGATTTACTTCCCTCCTTTGTTCGTTAACTCTCTTCCTTAATTTATTTTCTATCAATTTTATTTTTCGATCCCATTAGTGCCTTCTTTATCTCGAATTCTTCCCTTGTCGTCTCGTTTTCCCATTCTCATCTTTATACGAAATTTCCCTTCTTTCTCATTTTTCCGTTTTGTCAATTGCTTTGGTGGCGATAAACTCATTTTCCAACTCATCTAACTTTTCGTTTCCGTTACTATTGCTTATCCTTTTGTTCTCTATTGTGTCTTCTATCTTGTTTAATCTCTTCGGTCTCAATTTAAAGTGTCTCTGTCTTCCTCTTTTTCTTTGGCACTTTAGAGCAATTCTTAATTATTTTGCTTTCTAAATTTCCACTTTTTTTCTTTTGCATACACTGTTAATCTTGGCCTTGCTTTCATTCTTTCCTCTTGTCATCAAAAGCCTCATACTCTTGTAATCTATCCCAGGATAACTTTCCTAACGTCGTGAAGATTTCTTTCTTCGTTTCTTTTTCTAGAGTTTCCGTATTTTCCGTTTCCCCTCCAGATTACTGCTCCCATCTTCTCGTTTTATTTCCCTATTTTCTCCCATTTCTTCTTTTTCTCTTTCTTCCGCAATTGCCTCATATTTTCAGCTGCAATATCATCTTGTGATGATCTTGCCTGCTTCCGGTCTCCCTTGCTTTTTTTTCTTATTTCACTCATTCCTATACTTTTTTCTGGTTTAAAGTTTTCGTCTCCTCTTGAATCTCGTCCATTCAATCTCGTGATCTTATTTGTCGATTCGCTAAAAGATGTTTTACTTTTTCATCCCTTCTTACCTGTTTATTACCCCCTGCGCGGTCTACTTTGCTTCGTCTGCCGTTCGTACTTCTTGGATTCCCTCTTCGTTGGAAATACTCGACTTAGGCACCGTTGTCTTTCCTTGGTCTCTCTCCTTCCCTCTTGCTTTTTTACTGTATTTTTGGAGCTTCTCTTTATTGGGTCTTTCACTCAAGACTTACGTCAGGCACGTCTTCTATTTACGTCTTACTTTACTTCGTCTTATTCTTTGTCCTGCCTTCTCCTTCATTTATTACTCCCTATCATACTTAATGCTGGTATTTCTTATGGTATCTCTTACTTCCTATATATAATATTATGCAAGCCTCCTCCTTATCTGGTTGCCTCATTTCACTTCTTTTACCAATTATTTAAACATTCCTATTTTTATTCACTCCTTCTTTATCTTGTCTGTTCTATCCTCCGTTGTTTTCCTACCCTCGCCCGCTTTCTCTCCTGTACTATTTTTCCCTCTTTTCTATCAAATTTCATATCTCAGTTTCTAACTTTCATAGTTTCTCATCTCTCCTTATATATTCTTTTCATAGTCACTTCATGTTAATTGGCTCTTCTCCTTTTATCGTTTTCATCCCTCTATTATTTCCCTGTCTTGCCTTACTACCCATATTCCTCCATTTCCCTTACGTACGCATATCTCTCCTCGCCTTCCTCTGTTTAGTAGCCTCTCCTTCATGTTTCCTATACAATTTCCTTAGTATTGTCGCCTACTTGTACGTTCTTAATTCACCTCATTCTACACTCTTTTCCTGCCATGAATCCTTTAGCTCTCTTCCAGTTTTCAATATATTTCTCTTGTTCTCCCTGTCATCGATATGCTCATCTTAACTCTTTTCTATTTTTCTTTTTATCAGTCGATTTTAGAATTCTTCCGTCTTTTTTGCTTTACTTATCCTTTCTGTTTCTTTTAGTTTTCTGTATACCTTCGAATTGTTCACAATCCTTCTTCTTAACCGCTTCTATACATAGTTTTCTTTTGTTCCTTTTGCTTTTTCAACTCCTCCGTTCATTTCCTCGAATTCTATTTCTACTTTATTCTACACTATTCCTACTAATATTTTCTTCCTTCTCCGCCTAGCACTCTTCTTTTACGACACTTTTCTATCAAACCCAACCTCATTTCTCTGCTTATTATAATTCTCCTTTAATCTTTCTTCAGTCTCATCATTTCTCCCTTTCCAACCTTCCTCCCCGTTTCGTCATTTCTTGCTACTCATTGTCTAACTCTCACCATCACTCTCTGTTTGTTTCGTATCCTTTCTCTTTCTGCCTCTTTTTTCATTCTATCCTACCATATTCCTCTTCCACTTTTATCACATCTACCCCTCTACCTTCCCTTTTCATTAAAATCTCTTTTTTTCTAGATCTTGTTTCATCTTCTCTCCTCTGTTTCTAATATCTGTCTTTCTTAGTCTTCTTCTTTCTATTTTTTTTCTCCAGTCATGCCTTTGCACATTTATACCTCTTCTTCTCATTTCTAGTACTCTCTTTCTCCCTACACTCTCAGCTTCACTTCTTTTTCTCTTCATATGCTTCGTGGATTGGACTTCTTCCTACTACTATATTGCTGCATCTATAATTTTTCTTGTTTTGCCATCCTTATTCCGTCCTGCTACAGTACTCTTTCCATCCTTTCGGTCCTGTTCTCTTATTCCTTGACCCGTCTCTTAACTCTTCCGTTTTTGCAACATCCCATTATTCGCTTCCTATCTGTTTCTATAGTCTCTCCGTTTTTTCTGATTCTGGTTTATTTTCTTCTACATATCCTTATTCCCCTTATCCTTGAACGTTATGTAAGTTTTTCTGTTATTAATGTCCTTTTTGTGCCTTTATCCTTTTTTTCCTCTTTTTTGAAGACTTAGCCACCCGCCTTTCGTGTATGTTTTTATTACCATCTTCATTCTGTGTTCTTCTAACGGTCTGTCGTTGCCGGTGTCCTATTCCTCTGCTGGATTACCATCTGCAGTTCGATGTCTGGTACTTTTTCCCTACTCCCACCTTTCCCGTGCGCATTAATGCTGCTCTTGTTTATCACTTTTGCCCTGCTCATGCTATGCCTTTGTTTCTGTCTTTTCTCTGTCAGCTTTTCTTTTCTACTACCCTCCTTCTAAAATAGCTTTATCGATTTTTTGTGATCACTTCCTTTCCTAAGTATGTGAAATCAAATTAACTGAGTCCTTACACTTTGTTCCTTACTTAACACCGTTTACAACCGTTTATAGTTTTGTCTTTTTCTGCTCCCCCACGCCTGACCTGCCCGGACTCTCTATTTTCGTTCCCCATGTTCTGTTAGTTCTGTTCGTCAGTCCTCAATTTTCTGAATGTATTATTTAATGCTATTCTCTCTCGTATTTTAATCTATCGTCTCCGTCTTGCTACTCATGATCCACTTTTTTCTTTATCCTCGCTATTCTTTTCTTCACTCCGGTGTAACACCTTCCTATCTTTTTTCCCTTGTCTACTTTTATTCTCCAGCCGGTTATCGATTCTGATCATTATGTTAGCTTATTTCTTCTTTTAAGATTACTTTATACTCCTCTGCAATCCTTTCCTTGTCATAGATTCATGTTGTCGTGCCCCCTTCTTCCCTTACCTCGTCTTTTTGATATTCGCTTTTCTCTCCGTATTTCATTGCTCCTCCCTTTTCTTATTACCTCTATCTTCGCGCTGTTCTCACTCTTTACCTGCTATCCCTCTGGTCTCACGTGTGTCGACTCTTCCGACGTAGTTGTTTGTGTCTCTCTCGCCCCCTTGACTCTTTGCAATAAGCCTTAGCACTAGTCATCCTCCTTGAATAGAATACTTCAATCTCTTCTTAACTAGATACTTTTTATACAGTCCCACCTTCCTATTTCGTCTAGGTCACTAGTATTTTCATTTCAATATCCCCATTATTGTTACTTTTAACCACTTTATCCGCATACGTTTCCTTCTTTTCTCTCTTCTCAGTCTACTCTTCTCTTCGAATTTTTAGTTTTTCTGTTTTTAATCTTTATCTCTATTAACGCTTTTGTACTACATTTTCCTTCTCAATCGTTTTTTTTTGTCCATTCTAGCTCTCCACTCTGTTCTACTCACCCCCCTTTTGCCTTGGTTCCGACAGTTTATGACGCCACACCGCACCTTTTATCTCTACTCTTCTTTATTTTCTCCCCTTTTTATCCTTTTCAGCTAGTTTATAACACTTCTCTTCACCCAACTCTTTCTGCGCCCCTATTTCTTTCACCTAGTTTGTCTCTTCCGTGAATCTCTTTGTAGTTACCAATTTGTTTTAGCATTTCCGTACTCACCCCCCTCTTTTTCAGGTTAACTTCGACGTTTCATTTCTGCTTTTTTTCGTAATTCCGTCTTCATAGCTTTTCCACCTTTTCCTTTTTAAACTTCACCATTCATCTCTTTTCGTCAATTCATGCTTTGTCTCGATTTCCCATTTATATCCTCATTCTCATCTTCTACGACCACTTCTTCACATGATTCCTCACTTCATATCTTTTTTAACGTCTTGTCACTCTCCCTACAGTCGTGCTTGCCTTTGCCACGCGTTGCTTCATTTCTTTCCCTCTGATAATATCGTGTTTCCTTTATTTGCTCTCCTACTGTCTATCCTTTCTCTCAAATGGGATGAATAAACCTCTAAAATCGTATCCTGTATATAGCATAAGATGGAAGTATCAGTTAGTGATTGGGTAATTTGGAAAGTACCTCATTTAGTTCAATCATAGTTATTTCCTTGTAACTACAAGAGAAGTGCGTCGTACAAGAATAATTGTGTGCCGTACTTGGTCATTTAATTCAATTACATTTATCTCGCCATAAAGTACGCCGCACTTGGGGTAAGTGCGTCACACTTTAGCCTTTTCCATTAATTCATCATTTATTTCGCTTCCTTCAGAATCTTCTATTAACTATTCGAGTTAGTGCAATTTAACTGAGTTCTTCGAGTCTACTTTAAGTCCCTTCTCATCATAATTGGTCCTGAACCAATTATTATACCAAAAACAACCAAAATTTGCAATATTTCATGCGTTAACATATATATTTTACATATTTTTCAAGGGATATTTTATGTATATTTGGAGCGTTATGATGACATCAAATAACGTCACTTTTATAGCATCATTTATCCCATGTAAATAACCTAATTTGTATAATTATTGAAAGAATTGGTACTTAATTGTTTATATTAGTTATTTGTAGTAATTATCGAGTACTTGACAAAAGATGGAGAAAAAGACGTGTTTTGAAGCATAAACGAAGAGTTTGAGAAAGTCACTGATTCTGACATCAATACGCCGTACCCAAGAAGTCCAATACACCGTACCAGAGGAGCTCAATACGCCGTACCCAAGAAGTCCAATACCCCGTACCCAAGAAGTCCAATACACCGAACCGGAGGAGCTCAATACGCCGTATCCAGGAAGTCGGATACGTCGTATCCAAACCAGCTCAAGACAATTCTAAAATATTTATTCATTGAGCCCATGCCAAGCAACCCCGATACACCGTATTGAGTTCCAATACGCCGTATCGACCAATTTTCAAAGTCTATAAATACCAAATCCTAAATACGACTTTAGGTATGCTTTTTACCACCAAGTCCAATTTTCAGAAGATCTATGAAGCCATGAAGGTCCTATAAAGTGGTCTAATCGATGGGAAAACTCTTGTAATCTCTACACTCCACTATACGTGTTCGGTTAGCATTATGTTTAATCGTTCATCTATGATTTCGTGTATTGTTACAATAACTATCGGCTAATACCTTTAGGTATTAGCCATGTTTATGATAATATAATGTTTTAATTTGTCTTTATATCGATTGTTCTTTATTCGTTGCATGTTGATTATGTTTATCACTTCATACCCATTTATGTGCTTAATTATGTGTTTTCCCTATCATTCAACTGGGTCTAGTCCTACATATTTAATGCACTGCAACTTCGGTGTTGTTTGGGCGTAGCTAAGGGTCCGGTGCTAGAATCATATAACGCTATTCGATAGCTGAACAATAGGATCACCCAATGAAAGACCTTTTTTTTTACGATATTGGTTAAGTGGAATAGGTAGACTTAAGCTGGTGACTTAGGTTTACAAATTAACGTACTGTGTCTATAGGTAGTTAGTGGGTATGGGCTACCTAGTATTTGAATTTCATTATTGCAATAAGTTAGTAAAGCCTCCATGATGGTTAGGATTTCTTATAACACACCAAATATAGTTTTACTAGTTAGATTATAATCGACGGTGTGAGCATTATGCGGGTTTAGGTATTTTGATGACGGATTAATACGCGTCAATCCACGGTCTTAGGGAGAAGATCTACATAACTTTGGGAATGATATAACACAACGAATTAATACAATCATTGCACGAATTGACAATCATTGGCATATTATCTATATTAAATGCTATACGGTTTTCCTCGAATTTGACTCTTTCCCAAGTGCTTTGTTTTATTCATTTGGTTTGCGTTATTTTGTCGTAACCTTAGGATTAATTATAAACTAAATCTTCATCGTAAAGGTCTCTCAGGCTGAAAACCCCCTTTCGTGTTAGTTTAGGTATAATTAGAATAAATTAGATTAGATTAGTTTTGTATAACCTTGATAATAATAAAATTACCGGTAGAATTATATATGAGTTAAACTTCCACTCTAGTGATGACTCCTTAACTTACCCACGGAAAACTACATCTGATCGGGTACACTGCCCGTTAGAGTGTTGTCTTAGGTATAGTCGACATAAAATAAATAGTAAAACTTGATACATAAATAATACCTACACAACGACACATCAAGTTTTTGGCGCCGCTTTCGGGGAGTGCGATTGTTTAATTTCTTGCTTTTATTGGTATTTTTAGTATAAATTTAGTTTTGTTTTCCTACTGTTTGTTGTGATTTATTGAAGACGGCGTATCAATTTTCTTTGAATACAACGTATTCGACATCAAACATCGATACGGCGTATGCAGTTTACTAAATACGATGTATCGACTGTCTGATACAGTAGTAGTTTTAGTTAGCTTTTTCGTTTAGTTTTCTAGAATAGTTTTACTTCGAATTATGTCTTTTTTTCAGGTATCGTTTTTGGGTTCCCTCTTACCCATTTAATTACCCTACAAGGAGGTTAACTATTGAGGAAATGTTGGCTAAATTCATTGATGTAGGTAAACGTGAACATGAGGAGATTGAGATATTCATTAAAGAATTTAGAACCACCAACGAGCTTTTGTTGAAAACACGAAGCAACTTGTTGAGTGAGCTGAAAATCGAGGTAAACGAATTGTCAAAGGTTGTGAGTAATGTTTTGATTTCAAAAAACGAAGTCAAAGGATTGACAACTAGGAGAGGAAAGATGACATCTGAAGCCAGCTATAGTAAAAAAATTAATGAAACTATAATCAACAAGAACGAACCTCTCAGATTTGAACAAGATGTGTAGGAAAAGTCGTATGATGATTATGAGGAATATAAATCTTCAAGTATTCATGAAATGACTAATCAACCATTGGTAAAACCATAACAATCATCTATTCCAAATTGTTTGATGTGATGCAATGTTTGTGAAAACGGTTATAGTCTAGGGTAAAATATGCAACCTAGTTCTCAATAACCAGTGCTCTGATACCAATCTGTAACACCCCCAAAAATGTGTCGCAGCGGACATATGTCCGGAAGTGTTACTTCATAATACAACAGCACAAGATACAGGAGAACGACCTCTAAATGTCGTTTGAAAAGTGCTCTCATTGATTTTCTTGAAATTGATATAACATTTGTCCCGTAATTGCATCACAATGAAAAGCTTGAAAGCAACATAACGAGATTTGATCATTTGAATATAAGTGAAAATCCATGAATAAATCTTGTCAAATTTAGACTCCAATGCACATCAAGTAAGCCAAGCATCTAATTCACTTGAGAAAAACATGCTTAGAAGTGTCAACATAAAGTTGGTGAGTTCATAGAGTATTGTAAATATAAATATAAATGTTGAAATCCAAAGATTTATAAGTATGTATGACCATTTCAATCCTTATAATAATCGCCAAAAATGTAAGAGTAAATGTAGAACCAAAAGAGTTTAGTGCCTATTGCTTCACCACAATATAATGAAAAGTGTTCAGTAATTAGTAGTGTTCAAAAAAAAGTATGGACAGTGATTTTGTTGATTTTCCAAAATGTATGGGTCTACTATAACAGATACAGTACCACATAAATAATATCTATTGTTGCGCTAAGCTCATGACACCGAAGCTCGACATCTATGTATGCAATTTAATGCAAATAAAGGCTCGTGTAGATGTTTGAACCTGTAACATCCAAATTGTTCCGACATGTATACATTCGTGTTTCAGTACGGTCGAAACTAGTGAGAGCTACTCACCCGAACAGGGATGTCAATCCCAAATAGATCTATTTATACACTCGCGCTTACTTAACCCGTACAGTCGGTCAAGCAATTGACGGTTCATGATAATGGGCAATAGTGGGTTTAGCTACTTAGGCACATGTAAACAGGAGATGATAACCGAAAACACTTGTGTCTAATAAAAATAACCATTGTATTCATAAACAGTTTTAAGTACTTAAATCGATAAGTAGAAAGAGTGTGATATAAATCAAGTAATTGAATTTGTAGAGTATGTAAACAATTTCGTAAACGTGTATGCAAATGAGTATGTAACAAAGTATGAAACTAAGTTTGTAATCAACCATGTAATTGTGTTTGTAATCTGTTACGAAATCAAGTATGTAAACCAAGTGTGTAGAATAGTATGTAAAAGATATTGTAAATGAATATGTAAACAAGTTGTATTGAGCATGTATTCTCCCCCGATATTTGTAAAGTATATATAAAAAAAGTAAAAGAGGGGCTATAAACTCACATCGATACTGAAGAACAATTGACAGATAGGCATGTACTATGCACAACACAAACGGAAGACGAACGGCTCAATCAAGAAGTTGCAACTAATCTTATCGGCTAATACCCACTAACTTAGAATTATGAATGTGATACGTTGATAAAAGATTTAGATCTCAAATTGTAATTGTTTGGTAGTGGGTTAAATAAAATAAATCAAGAAGTAAACGCAAAGTGTGTAATATATTCCGTATATATTACAAAATGAAAAATGGCCAAGTATATAATTCATATCGTGAATAATATAACAAGATACACAACCAAAAGAATAACACGAAGCGTATATAATACACGACATGTGTGATATCTAAAAGATGACAATTAAATTGAAATGGTTTAATTATATAATACTTTCCAAGTATTATATAAGAAAGATGATAAAAATAAATGAAACTAAGTAATTCGACATGCGCCCGGATATCCCTAAATGATGTAGTAGAAAGTTCCTTTATGAAAATAACGCACGTTTTAAAGTTGTGGAGTAGATTCATGAAATCTCTAAAACTATAGCTTACGTTTGATTATCGGGCCTTCACGATTTAATATTTCTTAAGACATTTCAAGATAATAAAAAAAGTAAATTTGTAAAAATTTACTAAGCGTAGCGATTTATAAAAATCTCGGCATGACCTATTTGTTCATGTAACGTTTTCCATATTAACAAAAGTTAATTATTTTCCCTCACTTGAATCAATCCGTGTTGCAAACCCTAACACACCCCTTAACAGTTTTTATCCCAAATCCCAACACTCCCAAATATTTATTAACCACACAATCCAAACACACCTGAAGGCTGTTAGACACTAAAAACAAAATAATAAACAACACATTTATTTAATCATTAAACCACCATTAAATCCGGTTTTATATTTATAAAATTTTATGATATTTTTATTAGTCGATTTTTATATAAACCAAACAGGGCTGCTACTAAACCAAACACCCCTATGCTGTTACTCCACAAAAACCAATGCACCCTTGTTTGTGACCATTCAAACGCGCCCTTGCGTTGGTGCATAAACCAAACACACCCGTTGCTGGGTCTTCTAAAACTAAACCAACCGCACCCTACTCGTGCAATCCAAATGCAACTTTGTGGTGGTTTTCCACAGCCAAAACACACCCCTTGTGGTGTTATCGAAATCGAACGCACCCTTATCGGTGACTGACAACCAAACGAACACACCCCTGGTGCTAAACCCAAAAGGAAACACACCATTTTTATGGTAACATTAAATCAAACGCACCTTGCTTGGTGCAAACCATGAACGCAACGCACCTTGGTGCATATAAAACCACACGCACCCTGGTGGTGTTGATAAGATGGTGATGACGAGGTAATGGTGAAGTCGCTTGGTGGTGTTGGCTGGAGATGAAAGAGGAAGGTGATGGTGTGGTGTCGTGGATGAGATGATGTTGACGAGGATGGTGATGAGGTGCTGATGAGGATGATGTATAGGGATGATGATGGTTGTGGTATGGCCGGCGTTTGGGGTGGCCAAAAAAGTCGGCCGAAGATGGGGTGGCGCCGAATTTATTATAGAGAGGAGAGGATGGAGATGAGAGTGTTATATATAAATTGTGAAACCCTAGTGTCATATATTTATAGTAAGAAAAGTTTAATGCAATAAAGTGATAAAGGTATAATAGTTTAAGGTTTAAGTTGTAAATATGGTTGCAGGGACAAAGGTGTTACTTTTGTAAATTAATGGTTCGGGACTCGTTTAGGCCAATGAACGGATGATTTAAAATACGAAACTTGCGCCATTGTTTTCCAAATAATTTTTCCAACAAAATGAGCATCTATATGACTATAATTTTATAAATCTTTTATAAAATTTAAATAAAATGTTCGTTATTTAATTGTGTATTCCTGACAAACTTTGTCCGTAAAATGTCTTTAAATTAAATAATTTCGTTTTTAAATAAACATTTTTTAATAACGTGATAAATAATTTATTAAATACTTTTGTTTAATAAAAAGTGATAATTTAATATAATTAAATTATTTTCGTGTCGGTACGTGTTGTACGCGGTTTTCAAAATTTGCGAGATGTCTTTTCGTTTGTAAGTCTAATAAATTTGTAAATGAGGGATAAGTAATAATAAATATAACTTATTATTTAAATATGTTTCAAAATTTTACCGGCTACGCGGTAATTGTTATTATGTGACCGTAAAAGGTTAAAAAGTCAAAAAGTCAAGCCAGACCCAAAAAGTCAAAGAGTAAAATATTCGATTATTGTTCTGAAAAATGCCAAAAAATGCCGGTTGTTACAGTGTATGCAGAATCTATACCTTAATACCTAGAAGTATTATGAATAAAACAGTAATCTTGAATAAACAAAGATATAACCAAACGCTCCAATATTATTATATCAATAATACGTGTACTCTTCACTAGTACTAGGGTTTACAACCTTGAAGCTTTCCTGAATCGACTTGACAATTATGAAAACTTATGAACTTGTGTACTTGATATCTCAACTAATGCCCTAGGGCCTCTTTTTATAGACCAAGGAGTCCTAGTCGGCTTACAATATATTCCTAAGATATCATAATATTTTCTAAACATAAACGTAATCTCTTTAACAAATACATTATGTATATCTTGTACAAAATATCTCAATACTTATCTTCACAAGTATTCTTGTTCTCCAAACAATATTTATATCTTTAAACCGTCTTTATCCTCTTGGCAGTAGTAAGTCTTCTAGCTGTTGTAATCCAGCAGCATTAACTTTTTGTACCAGCAGTATTAATAAACATAAGCAGTAGTAACATTAGTACTAGCAGTACTAATATATACTCACAGTAGTAACATGTACTAGCAGTCTTAACATTACTACTAGCAACACTAACTACTTAGCTTATATTTCAGTCTTCAACTCTGAGCAGTCTTAACTTCAACTAACAACAGTAACTTTACACTAACAGTACTAAATTATACTAACAGCAGTAACTAGCAGTGGTAACTTTATACTACCAGTACTAACTACTTAGCATAATTTCCATTATGTACCTGGGCAGTAGTAACTCTAAGAATCCTTGAAGTCTTTTAAGTCCCAACAATCTAGCATCTTGAGATTCCATAAAATTAGACACCATTCCTTCAAGATTTTATTAATTATTAAAATTTTAAGGATTAATGAAAGGGTGGTTCGAACCGCTAGGCAGAAAATGATTAGGTGGGTTTGAAAAATTATTTTGAGAATTTCGAGGTTGCCTCCACCTAAGGTTTGGGTGACTTTTCCATGACGAATTATAGGTATCACCAAGATTATTTTGCTCGGGTTTAAAAGTGAACCATTTTCCTATCGCTTTGTTGGTACGTGAGGATGCGTAATCAACAAAAGCTTGCTCGGGATTTTCCCTGCAATATTGAGTGTCATGGGGACCACTGCAAATCTCGCATAAAGAAGCGATCTTGTTCACTTGAACGTGTGATTTAGGAGCAATGTGAGCTTCCATCAAGCATTGGACTTAATTTTGAGCTCAATGAGACGACGGTCAGATTTACTCGGGAGATTTTAGGGAAAAGAGATCGCCTTGAATAGTTTAGCGATGTCTCTTGGGTTATTCCAACTTTTGTTGTCATAGAGGTTGTGGCCCTCTAATAGTGCCCAAGATTCTTTGGTGTTTTTATCACGTAGCTTACCACCGGCCGACTGATCGATGGTTCGCCTTATGGCAGGATTGACATGGTCATAAAAGATTTGGACTTGGAGCTAAAGATCGATACAATGATGAAGGACTTTTTGGAGTAAGTCTTTGAAATGAGTCCATGCTTCAGAGAGAGATTCACCTTGGTGTTGTTGGAACATCAAGATGTCATGGCGAATTTTAGCATTCCTTCCCGGTGTAAATAATTGAGCAAGGAAATGGGTAGTAAGATCCTCCCAAGTGGACATGGATCTTACTAGAAGACGTTCAAGTCAATTGCTAGCTTGATCGCAAAAGGAAAATTGAAATAAATGAAGGCGCGTCCTTTCCCTATTTGCAATCAAGGTCAAGTGAATCCACAAGTTTTAGAAAATCCTTAAGATGTTGATTTGGATCCTCGGACCAAAGTCCGTGGAATGGGCATCCATTTTGCACCAACCAGATGGTGTCAGATCGCAGAGGCACCACATTGTTCCCATCGGGGAGTTCAATGATGTTTCAATAGCCCTTGTGGCTTGGTCTGGAATAATCTCCTAAGGTACAGATATGATTTTTGTCTCCCATGGTGGTTAACGAAAAAGTGTATTACAAAACAAATGGAACGAAGAAAAGATAGACTATAAGAAAGCTAATTGACAAATTAAAAATCTTACTTAATTAGAATCAAGCGAGTAGACCTAAGCTAAATTAAATTCAAAACCTAAATATTCCCAGGCGACAGCGCCAAAAACTTGATGTGCGGATCGTTGTAAACTCACAATAAGTTTTACACCTCCGTAGGCAGTGTACCTAACCGTTGCAGTGTAGTGTAGGCAAGACTCAGGGGTTGTTATCGTTCTCTAGGAGAATAAGTTAGGAAGGTTCAAACTAAACGTAACTAAGGTCTAGGGGTTGAAAGAAGATTATTTTTGTGTTTTTATATTTTCAAGAAAGCAACTAAAATCTATGGTTTGAAGGGGGTTTTAGATTTAAACCAATTAAACTAAATTAAACTGAAATTAAATCTAAACTAATGTGGAAACTCGTATAGGTAAATAAATGTGTTTACTTATTCATGCATGAATCCTTAGTTTTCTTCTCCTAATCCTATTGCTTTGTCACACTTGTGATGCGATGTGTAAGTATTTCTTAAGTCATGAACGAATTACACGAACCCGCCGTCTATGTAATATTTGGTTAAGGCAACGCACAAGTAAGGTAGTATGAAGACTATTACAAGGCATCTAAGAGTACATTACATGCATTAAAATACTTAAAAGGTGATCAACCATAGATGGGTAAGGTAGTATGAAGACTGTTACCGATGGTATCCTTTCTACACAATCACGTTTCCCTAGACGTCTTCGTAAGAAATTAAGAAGCTAGTTTTCTAGATCCTAACGCGCATATCCATCAACAAGAAGCAATATTAAAAGGATCTACAAACTAAGTTTTCATGCAATCATAAGCAAACACTATAAGATCTAGCCTCACATGTTAAAAGGAAGCAAAGAACAATAATTAATCAGACAACACATAGACATATTGAAAGATTAAAGGATAAAGGACTTCACTTAATTAAAACGTGGAGTTATAGGTTGATACAAGAGGGATTTTAAACCCTAAAATCAACCTAGAACCTGATAAAACTCGTACCCTAAGTAGGACTTATGACTCTCCCAAGTTCACACTTTAAAACCCTAAAACTGAGTTTGTATATATAGAAAAGCAATCGCGAAGACGTCGCTTTATAATCCTGACGTCGTCGCTCCGCCGATTCTTCTAGGGCTTCTTTAAGTCGTTTACGTTCTGATGCCATCGCAAGAATCCTGACACCGTCTTTAAGGCTTCTTGACACCGTCGCTAGAATTTGCGACGCCATCTCCAGAGTCTGTATGCATTTTCTTCTTCAACTTTAGTGTAGAGTCGTAATCTCGTCCGTTTCTTCCCCAATTAAGCCCAAGTCATGTGTATTTCCTCCAAAAGCCATCGAAGTGCTAAAAACCAAGGTTGCAAAAATCGTTAGGCGCTAGTTGGGCGGCCGGGTACCGCCTAGCGATTAATCGGTTAGGTGGGGATTAATCGGATTGGACTTTATATATATATAATTTTAAAATTTTGAAAATATATGCTTATTTAACCGATTTTTGTCCTATTTGGCTGATTTATCCCTGATTTGGCCGATTTCTATCAGTAACCGAGTTGGGCGATTTAGCCGATTTTTGTCCGATTTGGCTGATTTATTCCCGATTTGGCTGATTTTTATCCGATTAATCGGTATTTTTACTGATATTGACCAAACCGATTAATAAAGCCGATTAGTGAAAATCAAGACTGTTAATCCCCGCCTAGCGCCTAGGCGCTGATTAATCGGCCGCCTAGGCCGATTTTTGCAACACTGCTAAAAACATAAAAAGAAATGATTAAGCACGTATTTTAGTGATATTTGCATGATTTAGAGGGTTAAATGACTCCAAAAAAGTATATAAAATGACACCTCATCAGCATAGCATATAAATTACCATAATCTTGATAAATGATAAAACCTCCACTACTTTGGCGTAAACATCTAGGAAATACTATCTAACATATTTTTTGACTCTTTCTTGACTTAAACATAAGCAGGATGGCAGTCCGTATATTCTAACATATTTTTTTGTTTTTTTTTATTTTTTATTTTTCTTTCTTTTTCTCTCTTTTTCTCTTTTTTTCTCTTTTTTATATACACTTTTGCTCTGCCATCATGAATCTCTTGAAAATAAAATAAATATACATTAATCGGATTTTATATTGACATCCCTACGATTGAGTTTCTTAATAACTCAATAATAAACTAGTTAATGACCCGAATTAAAAGAATCAACAAACATGGAGTACATTAATACACGTATGGGGGGTAATACATTTACTTTCTTCCCTATTTCTCCATAAAATAAAAAACCATGATTCTCAATTGTCCCAAAACTATATACACTAACCAACGACTTGACTTAGCAACCATGTAATCAAGCAAACAATTAACTATGGTTAAACAATTGTGTTCACAATAATGTACTAAAAATGAGTACATACAAGGGGGCTAAGGCGATTTGGGTGTAACATTTTAGTGGGGTGTAAAGAATCCTCTTCAATAATAATCTAGAATCCACCAGAAAATCACGAGAACCGCGAAAAGATAGGCTCAAAGGGGTGTACTAAGGGCATCTTGCCCTAAAAATGAGTGTATAGCAAGGGTGTGGGGGCAGTTATATGATCGATGAAATCATTGATGTGTCGTCGTGTGTAGGTAATATTTGTATTCAATTTTTACTGTTTATAATTTGCCGACTTTACCTATTAACTAACACTAACGGGCAGTGTACCCGATCAATTGTAGGTTCGTTGGTAATTAAGGTGTCGATCACTAAGAGCGAACATTAACTCTTAATTCTATCAGTAGTTTAGTTATCTAACTAATCCTAATTAATCCTAATTGATTGTGCTATCGTGTATGTTGTATTTATTAATTACCAAGTTTTAAATTTATATTTTGCCGACTTTACCTAAAACAACACTTAAACGGGCAGTGTACTCGGTCAGATGGAGTTTTGTGGTAAGTAGAATGTCGATCACTAAGAGCAAGAACTAATCTTTTATCTTATCAATATTTTGGTTAACTAAACTATGTTCATTTTATTATATGTTAAACCTATGCTAAACCTAATCATATAAAGGATAAGGGGGGGTTTTCAACCTGAGAGACTGGCACAGGTTTGTGGTGACTTAGATTTACTTAAGACATAATAACACACGTAAGCAATCAAACAAAAGATAGAAGAGCGGTCTAGCCAAATATAAGAAAACTGTATTAACCATGATTAATCCAATTAGAATGTTGGTTTATTTATTTAGTGCAATGAATACTTATCTTGAGGCGGCATATCATTCTTAAGACTTAGGAGTTACTTCTTCCTAAGACCTAAACATGTAGAATTCTATCACAATTAAACGCATCCGCATAAAGCATCCTATTTACTGATTATGAAGACTTTACCCACTTACTGCTTAATGGGAATTTATATACTATTAGTCCACTGGCCAAGTCTTTACCAACTGATTAAGAACATACTCGTTGATCCTAAGGGTCACATGTCGGTCCAACTAAGCTCACTAATCTAAAGGCGAAAATAGTTCATTATTTGTGATCCTATGGGTCTAGATATATAAATCACTATAACGTTTCGCGATAAAACGCGTTTCGGCATTCCCGGAAGCACCAAAACCCTAACAAGCGTAACGAATACCCACGATTATACTAATACCCAAAAGAATCAATAAACATCACATGGGAGCCTATGTGGGCCTGAATTTTCAAGATAGGACCAAGATTATCAACTGCTCACAATTATCTAGTTAGAAGATCATAGGGAACCAACTCTTACACCATGAACCACTTGACTAATTAACCTTGTGCAAGGGTTAGAAAGTGACCATGGTTAGGTTAATTAGATATTTTCACTATAAATAGCATGCATGCACTCTTTCTTTCATAAACACTTAACAAAAATCACAAAAACCTTTCCTTGTCTCTCCTTATAGCTCACGGCTCAAAAAGGGCACACAAACAAATCCACCATACTTTGATTTTCTAAGATCATACAAGTACTCTCACATCATATCTAAGATACTTTCAAGTGGTTTAAGTGTTGGATACCATTTACAAGTGTTGAAGCAAAGAGGAAAGATTAGGGTTTTACCTAATCTAGGATTCATTTCTTTGCAAGCTGATTTTTGATCTAACAAGGAGTTTGGGTTGAATTGATCATCATCATACATCACTACAAGGTTATATATAAACCTTTATGTCTTCACTTTGATCATCTTTATATGTTTACATGTTCTATATAACTAAATCACCAAATTAGGGTTTTAAACATGTTAAAATGATAACTTACTTATGATTATGATTTTGTACACCTTTTTCCATAAGGTAATGTAATTATAATATCATAGAATAATTAAATTTTTAAGTATGTAAGCATTTAGTTTTAAGTGGAAAATGTTTAAGTGTAAACTAGTGATTAAAAGTTAATTAAGAGAAAGTTATGAATTTATGTTAAGACTTAAACTTGTGATCTAGACTTAATGGACGAAGAATTATGGATCTTACACTATATTATATATAATGACATACGTATAATAAAAGTTTATCAAAGATTAGAGTTTAAAAAAAGATAATGGAAAAGTATATATATAAAGTATATATAATTAAGTATATATAAGGTACATAAAGGGCTGTTTGGATTCGAAATCCAAAATGTGGGGTATCATTTTAATGAGAACAGTACAATCTCATAGATGATTCCAAAATGAATAAGAAACTCGAAAATCCGATAATACGAAGAAGATACACTAGTTACGAGTTAACGACGCTAAAACTTTATAAAACAAATTTTATAAAAAGTTACTATTCATGGCAGAAACTTATAATTTTTAAACATCAATAATATGATAAAACTTTTAATTACGAGAACGTGTTTGAAAGAATCGCTAAAAACGGAGCTATAACGAATAAGATACGGCTAAAACGGGTTTTACGTTAATTAAAAGTATAAAAATGATTTTATAGCTGTTATGAACAGAATCTCAAAAACCTAAAAATGTGATTTTATGATCACTCGTCTTAATACGAAAGCGTGGGCGTAAGAAACCGAGAACGGGCTAAAACGACAAATAATGTCCATTTTTTCTAAATTCGTAATTATAAACATTTTACTTATAATTACGATTCACATAACAAATAGATAGTGATATAGCTATATTAGATTATAGAATGTTAATTAGTTATCGAAGTGCTATATTTACTAGGGAATTTCATAATGAGGCTTATTCGGATGGCGTATGACGAGTATTGTTGGATTTACGATTTAAAAGTGTCCTAACTCCTCCGTACAGTCATGCCATGACCTCTTAATTATAAAGCCCAACGATAGTACGATGATAACTATATAGGATTATATACATTGTTGCTAGACAACGTGCTTAATACTGATTCGTCATTAACTAGGTGCATCGACGTTAAGCGTGAAGCGTTTTTACTTGGGATATTTTGTTATCAATTTACTCACCCAAGGTGAGGCTCATAGCCGCCATGTTTTACAATTATTCAATTACAAATATTTGGGTGAGAACATATGCACGTATTAACAAAATTGACGCAAGTGTACATTCATCATGAATAACGTTTTGCCTACGTACGATAACCACTATGCTACATGAATCATGAATGTCATTACTTAAGTGAGCGCTAATGATTATAGATAGATCTATTTGGATTGACCTCCCGTTCGGGTGACTAGCTAATCACTGGAAACAACTATATCATGTCAGATTCTGATGTTACGGGTTGAACATCATCACGGCAATGGTAGTCAATATGTATATATTTTAATGTCAATTATGTCGAGCTTCGGTGTCATGAGCTAAGTAAACGTAATTACACTTTGTGATGTTCTGCTCTGTTTGCATTATCCCTGGAAAGTCCTTTGCGCGGACCTGCATATACATTTAACATAAACCTATGAATTCCACCACTTATGTGACGTTTTAAATGCAATGTTTTATTCAGAGGTCATTAAGCACGATGTGCGAAGGATACATTGGTGGTTATATAGAAGTCATGCATTAAAGATTAGAGTCGCATACATTTTGTGTATCTGTTATGCTGGAATCTTTGGTAATAAAACAAGTAAACAAGTAAAACTCTGGCTTGTAACACATACTTTATTAAAATCATGTATCAGTTTAAAACCGATTTTTGCGTTCTTATATTATCTTGTGTTGTTTGATCATGACAAGTAACACGCAAAAAATAAGAAGGATTCCCCGGAACCTCATTCCTCTGCGACCCAATTTGGGGTGTACTTTGGCAACCCTCAAGTGATCCCACAAAGTGATCTAACGCTCGAAACGCATATCCAAATGATTGAAGGATGGAGGCAGAGATTGAATGAAAGGAAAATGAGCTCAAGAGGCTAGAAGGATCTATGGCAGCCTATAAATAGAGTCTCACCTCACACACACAAGGAACGAGTTTTTAGTAATTTTATAGTCTAGCTTTAAATTCGTATTCTTCTTAAATTAATTTTTCTTTCTAAGTAATGTAAAACCCTAACTTTATTAATGAAATTTAGTTTTAATTCATTCATACGCTCGTCTTTCTTGTATTTAAAAGCTCTCTTAATAACCAAATTATCTATATAATCTAATTAGCCTCATTTAAAGCTCTTTCATCTATAAGCTAAAATAAAGGCATATTGAAATACCAGTATTACTGCATACTAAACTTAAATCAGTTTAATCTATCATGGATCTTATTGGATTAGAGCTTTTGGAAGGGGATCTTAACTTGGAAGAGATCCCAAGGACTTTACCCTAGCTTATCTAATAAGCTAGGGAGCTTGAAGCTGCCCTATTTGGGAACCTTTTGTTTAGCTAAAGGATCAAGTAAGTTTCCCTTTTCATCTTTTCTAATTTCAGTTTAAATTAGTTATAGCTTATTTGCTTATCATTACTTATTTGCTTAATATCTTACTTGTTAGTGCTTATTTGTGTTTAGTATAGTTTAATAATCTTAGTTGTTCATCTGTTTTAGCTTTTGATAGTTTAGATCTTTAATTTTCATATAATTGTCATAAAAACCTCTAAAAAAACCAAAAATATAGTAAAATAGCTTAAGTCTTAGATAATTGCTTATTAGTTGTTAAGTCATGCTTATTAAAGTAGTTTTAATCTATTAATTGTCAGGTAATTAAGCACTTGTCATTGATTCAATTTAAAAGTTTTTTTCTCAAATCAGTCCATAGTGAAAAAGGGGTGTTTGGTTTTGCACTTTGACCTCTAAAAGTCAATTTCACTTGTGTAATTTGCTTGAGTCAGCTAAGTTTCCATTTAAAATTAGTTTTCATTCAGTTTTTAAGAGTTAGGTTTCAAAATTTTAAAAGATAGGGCTTATTACCTTTGTTCTAGCACTAGGGGAAAGTTTTTCTAAAATTCACTTATGAAATTTTGATCTAAGCCCTCCAAGGGCTTTGATCTTGCTTGCAGTTAGTTTATACACTCTATTGCAGTTATATAATGCAGGATTTCCCTAAGGAAGCCTGCACAATAGTTTTGCCTTGCAAGTGCACCATTCTACTTAACCCAAATAAGTACTGCTTCACAGTTTGTACTGCTACTTTGCTTAATCTTAGTTTGAAGTAAGAATAGGATTTATGATTTTAGATTCAAGTAGGATAAGTTTAGTATATTAGCTTATTATAGAATTAGTCTTAAAATCACTTTCCTAGCTTTATTTCCTAGCTTATATTTAGCTGTCAAAAGTCACAACAACTCATAAAATCACCAAAAAACTATTACCGTGGGAATTTTTAGATCTTAATTTGTTAATTTTAGCTTTGAATCCGAGTTTTTTTTATAGCTCAAAAATATATGATTATAATAGTTTATAAGTCCGTAAAATTCTAGTAGTCTAGTTTAGCTTGTTAACTTTTTTAAGCTTCATTGATTCTTTGTGCTATTTGGCTTAATTTCCGAGTTTGCTTGTTTCATGGTCATTTTCAGAAGCTTAAAAGATTTCCTAGCTCTATTTTCCTTTCATTCATAGAATTAAGTCATGTAATAAGCTTCTAAATCACGTCCTTCGTCAAAAGAGCTTAATTTGAGCTTTTGCAAAGTCAAAAAGCACAAGGCGTGACTTAACGTCACTTGTTCTGTAATCAGCTTATAGATAAGCTCTTATTGAGTTTATCTGTGAGTTTCAGCCCATAAAGCTTTTATTAACTTTGCTCCCACCAGCTTCCTTTACAACTTTGCTCTTTTGAGTTTTTGGTAATAAGCACTTTTTAAATTTGAGCTTATTATAGTATATCGTGGTAATATAAAGTGTAAAAAAATGAGGTAATAATAATAATAATAAAAACTGTGGGCTGATAAAAGTTTACTGGCTCTTGCCGGCTCACAACCGATGTGGCAGTCTTCAAAAGAAGGCCTATAGTAAGAATAATAATCCGAGTGATACTAATGTATTCATAATGAAGATGGAAATCCTGCTTGAGCCAGCATCAAACAAGCTCTTGGTAGGTGACTTGCGAGATTCTATATGAATCAAACTTGTGACAACTGGATATCGATTTGGTCCAGTAAATGAATTGACGGTTGATGATTTTTGATAAAAACATGACACTCTCGATGTGTTACAAAAACTCTTTAACGAGTGACACGTCGATTGATTTTCAAATCAATTAAGTTAAAATGGTGGTGACAGTTTCTTAATCAACCAAAGTCGATTCATTACCACATATTCATGCTTATTCTACGAAGACATACTATCTAGAAAGCTCAAGATTTAAAGACAAAGACTTCCGCAAACTCTGATTTAAAGCTTTCAAGATAATGCAAAAGTATGAGCATGTTGGTCAAAGACACAAGATCGCAAGATGGCAAAGACGATAAAGACAATGACAAAGGCTCAAAGTCTAGATCGCAAAGCATGAAGGAACAATCTCACTGATCTCATGAAGGAGTGTCATCAATGAACTCACTTCGGGGGAGATTGTTAGCCTTAATTTTATTGAGTCAATAAAGGAAGCTCGTTCCCGTGTTCAAGACCTCACTTCGGGGGAGATTGTTAGCCTCAATTTATTGAGTCGAACAAGGAAGTTCGGTCACTCTACGATGGAGCTTCGGTCTTTAATTAGTTAATGTTGTAATAGTATAATATCAGGAATCGGGCTCGATAGTTAATCTAATATTGTATATGTTTCGGGTTTAATCCCAAGCAAAACCCGAGCCCGAGTCCTAGTTAAATATCCCTCGCGTCACATTAAATGTGTAGGGGTATATATATATAGATATTTTCCCATATGAAAATATCTAATCTCACAAATATCTTTTTTTCTAATACATCTTTTTTCTCTCATCTCTCTCTCTCTTCTCTCTCTCTCTACACCATCACCTCTCTTTCTTATTTTCTTGATTCGATCCGTGTGGTTCGGCATATGAAGTGTTAGACGGGTTCCTACAATTGGTATCAGTCGCCTCGGGTGGGTTTAGTGTTTTTTTTGACAAGTTGTGGTGATTTTATAAGCTTATTCGACAGATTTTACAACTTTTTTTGTTCGGCTTATTTGTTTTCTTTCTTTTGTTTACTTTTGCCAAAATTGATCATTTCTTTTTGTAGCATTAAGGGTATCAATTTGTAGTTTCGTGTTTTTTTTCTTTTTCGTGGCTTATTCTTTGGCTTAACAGCTTATTGGTCTAGAGCTTATTTAAGTTTTTTGTTGGGTTTCTTTTGTTGTTTCGGTAGAAAACAAAAGAAAGGACGGTTGTACATCTGTTGAAGGACCACCGATCTAGTTGTGAACAGAACGAGTGCATTCTCTTTTGGACCGAACGAGCAAAATTTTTGAAGACCGAACGAGCAAAATTTTTAAGGACCGAACGAGTCAAATACTTGTCTCAACCGAACGAGTGTAACTTTGAAAGGGCCGAACGAGTGTAATCTTGAAACAGCCGAACGAGTTCATTTTCTTGTTGAGCCGAACGAGTAACAATCTAAAGAACCGAACGAACTCGAAATTTCAAAGATAACCGATCGAGTGACTTCAAGAAGTACCGAACGAGTGACTTCATAAACCGAACGAGTTGCTTCCTTCATGGACCGAACGAGTAACATTCTCTTGGAGCCGAACGAGTGAAAGCACTAACACCGAACGAGTTTTTTTTTCTAGCTTGAACCGAACTAATACACACAAGAACTAATACACACAAGAACGAGTGAAAAATCTTCACGTTTTAACAAGTTTTCGGTTTTTCGGTTTCGAGTGTCGTTAAACGACGGGACTTAAGACTTATATCATCGTGTTCGTGACATCATTTCGATCAACGTGGTATATTTGGTTTTTACCGACGATAACCGTACGACTCCGCGAGATCAAATTCATATTCGGTGAATTTTTATAAATCTTCAAAGAAAGACGAAAGAAAAAATGGAGGGAAATTTTGGTTATTAATTACCAACTTTTGGCAATTGGCACATGCAGCCCCTCACATGTTACTACAATTGCACCATTCGTCCTTCCTTGAAAAGAAGTCCTTCTAGTTGAAAATAACTTTTCACCGTTAGTCCCTATCGCTTCAAAACAGCCCGTTAGCCCTTTAAAGTGAATCGTTTGTGCACCGTTTGTCCTTATTTGAGTTTTGATCAACCGTTAATCATTTCAAGCTCAAAATTTGTGCACCGTTCAACGTTTTTAGCTCACAAATCGTTACGTTTAACAAAAGTTCAAGTTCTTCACGACAACAACCAAGTTCAACAATAATTCTATTTTTAAAATTTACAAAATTATAAACGTTTTCCCCCTTGATTTATTAAAATCCCGGCGAAATACTCTATGTATTTCTCAGTTAAGTCAAACTTGTAAAAATCCCGTAAAAATAGTTTTCCACAAACAACAAACAATCACACCACTTAAGATCAACAAAATCTTTCACAAGATAACACTAGAAAGATCATAATTCCATAACTATTCATCAACATGTCTACTCCAAGTCAACACAGTCCACAACAGATAGTCCAAATGCACAATAATATCAATTGCAGCTGGGTTCAAGATCGACCACCAATGCTGGACCAGGAAGATTATTTCAGTGGCGTTCACGTTTTCTTTTTTCCTACGATACCTGACACTAAATCGAATGGTGAATACTTAGGAGGTGGCATCTTTGAAGGTCCATATACGCCCACGAGCGTAATCATTGCGGCTGTTGAAGAAGCAGAAAACATTCTACCAGTAGCTACACATGAAGAAGCTGTGACAATACACAACATGACAACAGAGAACAAACTTTACTTTCAAGCTAAAAAGGAAGCTATTTTCTTGATTTTGACTGGTATTGGAGATGAAATTTACTCAACTGTTGATGCATGCAACACAGCTAAGGCGATGTGGACAGACATTGAAAGGCTACAACAGGGTGAATCCTTGAACTTACAAGATGTAAAGACAAATCTGTTCTGGGAATTTGGGAAGTTTACTTCTTGAGATGGCGAATCCATAGAGTCCTCTTACTCCTCCGGGTTTTAAAAACGGATGAAATGATTGACAAGAACAACTTGCCAAGTTTCACGCAATGCAAGTACATGGTATCAATTTCTTCAACAAACTTCAACCGTAATGGCAAGATTGTGACGATTGTCAAGCAGAAAGAGTAAATAGACACAGTACCATATCACAGGTGTTTTTGACGTTTTGAAACAATTCAAAACGGAAGTTTATGATATCCTTCTGAGAGAATAGCCAGAAAGTGCAATACGCTGTAAGCACTGTCCTTGCCGGCAGCTCAACCATATTCAGAAAATAACACTTCAGGCCCCGTTCCTCAAAGTTTAAATGACGTTTGAACACAGCAGTTCAAGCCTCGGTCGTCAATGTCAAATGGTGTCTGCTGAAAATAACACTTCAGGCCCCGTTCCTCAATGTTTAAAAGACGTTTGATCGCAGCAGATCAAGCCTCGGTCTTCATGGCAATGACGTCTGTTCACATCAGTTCAGGCCTCGTTCTTCATCAAATGGTGTCTGCTGAAAATAACACTTCAGGCCCCGTTCCTCAATGTTTAAATGACGTTTGAACACAACAGTTCAAGCCTCGGTCGTCAATGTCAAATGGCGTCTGCTGAAAATAACACTTCAGGCCCCGTTCCTCAATGTTCAAAAGACGTTTGATCGCAGCAGATCAAGCCTCGGTCTTCATGGCAATGACGTCTGTTCACATCAGTTCAGGCCTCGTTCTTCATCAAATGACTTCTGATCATAACCGTTCAGAACTCGGAATTCAAGACCACAGCAATGAACCGTCAAGTTCAAAGCTGGTTCCAAAAGTTGTTCCTCTAGCAGTCAAGACAGCTACATCACGACAAGAGTTGGAATTACTATTCCACCATCATATAGCAATGCTGAGGACAACAGGTAAATAAATACAAAATCAGAAAATCAGAAAATTTCCAAAAAGATTCTTCTCGACATGTCTCTTGGAATCGATAACATTTACGTGCTTAGAAATGTCGATTAACATTGACACGGGTGTGTAAATGAAGTTCGAGCGAGAGTTGCAAATAGTTTCAAAACTTGTCATTCTAATTTTCTAAATGGGCTTATGTGCAAATGTCATACATAACTGCGAGACTTCAAATAAATGGACGGTTTATAAACTTATCCCACAACGAGAAATTAACAGAGTCTCGTCATTGACTATTTCTTACAAGACATTCAATTTCTTTAGCTCAAAGAAAAAGTGAAAAGTGTACTTTCAGTGCGCTACCCCATTACCGAGTTAGAAGAAAGTCCTCTAACATCTGGGTTTTCTAAAAAGTTAATCACAATTTTCAAGAATTTCTCGATGACAAAATCATAATCTTTCAAAAATTTTGTGTTCAACACTCCAACCCTCACAATGTTTTCAAAAGACAACAATTTTTCACTTGTCCAATTTTTAAAGGAGAGTTTTTTTCGAAAAACAACGTTTTTAATTGTCCTTGGATACATCATCTAACGACCATATCTTATGTATTCAAAACATATATCAAAATATTCTAAACCAATCAAGCTGACCATATTTTCTCCCACAATTTTTCAAACATATTTTAATCACAAGTAAATTTCAAAACTAAGTGTTTAATAATTTAAAAATAAGGGAGATAAATGTAATTAAAAAAATGATCTATTCGACACAATGTGCTGTAAGAAAAGGTTTTATGGTTCGATGTCTTATTCCCAACAACATCTAATTTTACGACGAATCTAAATCATAAGGTGGTTAGGTTTGGTAACAATCCTATGAATCCAACAAGGACCTGGAGGATCTAACCCAAGGATAATCCAAAGATAGAAATAGCAGTCTTTATGTATGATTGGAGATGACTATATATGGGAATAATGGCCGACTAAGATTGAGCTATACACGGTAACAATCACAACAAGGGTTAGTAATGGACATCTTTGGTAAGCATTGAAGTCTTTTAAGAATAAAAAGAATGCAATGTATAAAAGGTCTAAACAAAGAAGCCTCCACACAACTTAAGGGCAGAACCCCGGTTACAATACATAAGCTGTCAGAATCACAAGTTGATTCTGACATTGAAAACGACAATCATGGAACCCAGTGATGCAATGCACAACCCTTCCCAACCATTCCGTGTTCTCTCAACAGAACTCGTCTCATTTGTCACGGAGATCACACGTTTGATCTATTAACATCATCACTCTGAGATTGTTGATATTAATAGGTTGCAAATATGCTCCAGCCCTCCGAGTACTTAAAAACCAAAAAGCACTTAATCGATCTAGAGCCAAGAGATCAATAATAACTCTCTCGTTAGGACACATTCCATTTCAAACACTTGTTGAACATCATCAAGATTCACAAGCTGTTATCAAGAGTCCTACGCACTATCATTGTGATATTTGCCAGAACATCCGAGTGATACTAATGTATTCACAATGAAGATGGAAATCCTGCTTGAGCCAGCATCAAACAAGCTCTTGGTAGGTGACTTGCGAGATTCTATATGAATCAAACTTGTGACAACTGGATATTGATTTGGTCCAGTAAATGAATTGACGGTTGATGAATTTTGATAAAAACATGACACTCTCGATGTGTTACAAAAACTCTTTAACGAGTGACACGTCGATTGATTTTCAAATCAATTTTCTCGTTTATCACTAACGTAAACCTGCAGGTCAAACGGTGGTGACGACAACCTCAATCCCATTCAAATGCTCAATCTACGAAGACATACTATCTAGAAAGCTCAAGATTTAAAGACAAAGACTTCCGCAAACTCTGATTTGAAGCTTTCAAGATAATGCAAAAGTATGAGCATGTTGGTCAAAAACAAAAGATCGCAAGATGGCAAAGACGATAAAGACAATGACAAAGGCTCAAAGTCAAGATCGCAAAGCATGAAGGAACAAGCTTACAACGAAGACAAAGACCAAGAACACTCGAGCTTAAACGACAAAAGCAATCTCACTGATCTCATGAAGGAGTGTCATCAATAACTCACTTTTCGAGGGAGATTGTTAGCCACCATTTATTGAGTCAATAAAGAAGCTCGTTCTGTGTAATTTAAAGAAACCCTCACTTCGATTGAATTTCGGGGGAGATATGATTAGCCTCAATTTATTAGTCGAACAAAGGAAGTTCGGAAACGGAATGAAGATGGAAAAATGGTTAAAGTATCGGATCACATCTTCGATGGAGCTTCGACTTTAAATTAGTTAACGTTGTAAATAGGAAAAATCAGGGAATCGGGCTCGATAGATAAAACTAATATTAGTATTTGTTTTGGGTTTAATCCCAAGCACAAACCCGAGCCCGGGTCCCTAGTTAAAATCCTGCGCGTCACTTTTAATATCGGGTATATAAGGATCTTATCAACTTAGAAAAGTTAGTTGTTCAAAATATCTAAGAAATAAAAAATTCTTTTTTTCACGTTTCCTCTCCATCTCTCTCTAGTTTCCTCTCTCAAGAACAACTCTTTCTTTCTCCTTCTAGTTTTTTTTATTTCCGAAATTTGTGATCATTGATATGATGTGAATGTGTTTAACAGGGTACCTACAGTTTAAAAGGGAAGAACTCATATGGACTTATACTGGCTTATCTAAGGATAAGCACAGAGCTTGTAGATGCTCAATTGAGCTTTTATAACCTTTGTTAAGCTAAGGTTTCCTGTAAAGTTTCCATTTATTTTATTTTTGTCTTAATTTTTCCTAGCTTAAAATTGCAACATTGCTTAACCTGCATATTGATTAGCTTATTTGTGCTTATTATTGTCCCCACTTTGTGACTTATAATCCTGTCTTGAAATCTTTTTTAAAGCTATAGAATATTTAATCATTAGTTTTTCCTCTTCTTTTCATAAAAATCATAAAAACCAAAAATATTAACTTAAATTAGTATAGCTTATTTGTAATGGCTTATTGAATGCTCAGGATTGTTTGTTAAGCTTGGTTTTTAAAAGATAATTATGTCTTATATTGAAGAATCAAATTAAGTTCGAATAGATTTCCAAATTTGCTATTTATAAATAAATCTGTCCATGTATAAAGGGGTTTTGGAATAGTGTGGGCTTGAACCTCCTAAAGTCAAAATGATTTGATAAAAGTTTTTGATATAGCTTTGATTTAGTCTAAAATGGATAGTTTAGTTATTTTCTCAAGTTAGATTTTAAAAATTAAAAAGTTCAAGTTCACATTGGAGTGTTCCTGCACCAGGGGACTTCTTCACTTTTCTTTGCTTGCTTAAATTTTGATCCAAGCCTCTTAAGCTTGGTAAGTGGTTGCATTGTGTTCAAACACACTCAAATAGAGTGTGTTATGCAGGCTTGACCAAATATTCACCTGCATTAGTGAATTTGTGCTTTTGCATATTGCATCAGCAGTAGTAACTTAGGTTGCTACTACTGACTTTTCTAGTTTCATTTAGTTATAAATGTAGGATTTAGATTCTCAATTATCACTAGCTTATAGATTGGAAATAGTTTAGATAGATTAAGTCTTGTTTCTAGTTTTCTAGCTTAATCACTAAGGTACATTTAGCATTAAAAGTCATAAAAAATCTAAAAAGATCAAAAATAGTAGTCTTAAGATCCTAGCTTTTAAATTTGAATTTCTAACTTCTAGTATAAGTTTTTATGATTCAGTTCTATAGCTTAAGTGTAAATTATAACTTGTTTTCAAAAGCTTAAGGTTAGGTTTAGCTTAATAAGTTTTCAGCTTAGTGCTTTTTGAGCTTTTTGGAATTAAACCATAGATTGTCCTTTTTAATCTTAAAATTTTAGTAACATCAAGTAATTTTAGCTAAAGTAAAGCTTGTTTAATTTTAGTTTCAGCACAATCAAAACCATCCATAACAGCTTTTATTTTGAAATTTGAGCTTAATTTGAGGGCTGTAGGTTCATTCAAGTGCACAACTAGTATTTTGGCTTCTAAAAAGCCACTTTCTTCTTTTCTGTAAAACATCATATCATAAGCCTCTTTTTGAGCGTAATCTTTGACATCAGCCTAAGCTCTTTTATTAAAATTGTCAAAAACTTGTTCCTTAACAGCTTTAAGCGTTTGGTTTTTTTAAAACTAAAAAAGAGTGCCAAAAAGGGGTGTATACCAACCTTGAACCCGTGACCTCAAGCTCACATACCCAACGTGTTAACCATCATGCTACAATAGCTCATCCATTCTTTTCTCTTCCCATTTAACTCTTATACTTGTTTTTCTTTTCCTTTTTTATTATAAACCGTAGCTTATATTAGCTTTTTCCCGGCTTATTTGTTAAGCTGTGAGTTTTTTCTTCTTTTTCCTTTGATCTTTATAGCTTTTTAGTGTTTCCCTGAATTTTTGGTAATTTTACATAAAGTATATTATTTTTAATCATTTTTCTAAGGTTTAAAAATTCGAAGATACATAAAAAATAAAAAAAAGTTTTATAAAATACAAAAAAATAGTTTTTAGCATTAGATTAAATACTTTTAGGTTTACATTCAAAAAAATCATTTTCAATACTTTTATATTTTAATTTTCATTTTTGAGCTTTAATTTTAATTTTAACAATAGATTTTTAAGTTTAAAAATAGTTTTCCTGGGTTTTTATGTTATTTTAGACTTTTTTATGTTTAAAAATCATTTTTCTTAATTTTTTAGGAACTTAATTTGCTATTTTTCTATATTTTAATTAGATTATAATAGTTTTTTAAGATTTAATAAATTCAAAAATAACAAAAAAATATTTTTCTTTCCTAAAATGAATTATTTTGTCCTAATTTAGGTTTAGAAATTAGTTTTCCATTTTTAAGGATATTTTAGACTTATTTGCTTATTTGTCCCGTATTTTAAATTGCTCCCTGTTAATAGTTTTAAGTGTTTAATTGCTTCTGTTGCTTATTTTATTTGTTTTCTTTTATTAGTAGTCATAGAAAACCCAAATAAAATCTTTGCTCTTATTCAAATCATAATCCAAACTAAAGCGTGGTTTCAATTTCACAAGTCGTTGGGGAAACGACCCGGGAAAACATACTTCCCGGTATAATAACGTATTATATTATATTATATCTATATGTTATAGTGGATTTTTCCTAAGGGAGAACTTTGGGGAAAAATTTAATTGCTCTTGTTGGAATATTTTAAATTTTATATTATATTATGTGTATAGAAATTATTGTATATCACAAATACCTATTCATCCAAAGATAACCCTTACACTTTGTAAACTTGGAATGTGATTTCCCATGATGACTATGTCATCAACATACAAGATGAGAAATGTAACATTACGCCCACTAGCCTTTTGATATACACATGGCTCATCAAGATTTTGATCAAAACCAAACTTTTGATTTCCTTATCAAATTTTTTATTCTAGCTTCTTGATGCTTGCTTAAGTCCATAAATGGATCTTTGTAGCTTGCATACTTTTCTGGGATGATTAGGATCAACAAAAACTTCAGGGTGTACCATATAGATGTCTTCATCAAGGTAACCATTTAAGAAGGCTGTTTTTACATCCATTTGTCATATCTCATAATCATAGAACGTCGCTATAGATATGAGAATCCTAATAGCTCTAATGTCAGCTACGGGTGAGAACGTTTCTTCATAATCAACCATATAGGTTTGAGTATAACCCTTTGCCACAAGACGAGCTTTATAGATGTGTACATTGCCATCCATGTCAGTCTTTTTCTTAAAAATCCACTTGCTCCCAACGGTTTTACAATTAGGAGGAAGATCGACCAAGACCCATACCATATTGTCTATCATGGATTGCATTTCCGCATTCATAGCATCGACCCACTTTTTAGATTCAGGATCTAACATAGCAGCTTTATAGTTAGCGGGTTCTCCAAGATCCCCTAAACTATGCTCCTCTACCTCTACATTTAGACATAAGCGGTTTGGAGCTCAATGTGTCCTTTCGGACCTACAAATTTGAATCACTTCCTCTAGAGGTGGTTTGTGATTTAAATGGGATATCTCACAATTTTTCCGCTCCTCGTACTCCACAATCTAATGGGGTAGTAGAAAGAAAAAATCGCACTCTATAAGAAATGAGTAGAACCATGTTAAATGAACAACCCATGTCCTTAAAATTTTGGTGTAAATGCAGTAGATACGGTCAACCTATATAATTAATAGAGTTTTCATAGACGTATTTTTTGGAAAAACTCCATACGAGTTGTTAATAGGTAGGAAACCAAAAACCTTGAACTAATTAAAGAGTATACGAAAGTAAGTGCGTTTATTTCCTTAATACAAAAATTACCTCACCAAGTCGACCAAAGTCGTACTAAGGGTGTTTTCCCCTAGGAAATTCGCAAAATGGTAACACTTACATAATACTTAAAAACAAACAATGAAAGTTGAAGACTCGTTGAATGTAACTTTTGATGAAACTCCTCCCCCACCTAAAACATCACCATTGGAAGATGATGAGTTAGTCGATAGAAAGAAGCTATTGAGGTTTAGTAAAATAAACCCATATGCAAATGATCATGGAAGACATTTCATTAAAAATAATCAATTGTAAATATAAAGAATCTAAAACTCATCCCCTAGAAAACGTTATTGATAATCGTAAATCGAAAGAACTCTTGGTCGCAAGCTCAAGACAAAAGCACATTACTTTTGCTTTATTTCAACAATAGAACCTAAAACTAATAAATGAGATATAAAAAGGAAAAATTATGTAAATGCCATGCAAGAGGTAACTAACCAATTTAAAACAAATTGATGTGTGGAAACTAGTCCAAATCCCAAGATATATGACCATTAAAGGAACAAAATGGGTATATAGAAATAAACTCAATGAAAATGGCGTCATAACTAGAAATAAAGTTAGGTTAGTCGCCCAAGGTTATAATCAGCAAGAAGAAATTGATTATGACAAAACATATGCAACCCGTAGCTAGACTAGAGTCCATAAGAAATACTTTAGCTTATCTTGCGCTACTTAACTTTAAGTTATACCAAATTAAGTGAAGAGTACATTCCTTAATGGTTTTATCAATAAGGAGGTTTACGTGGCATAACCTCCGAGATTCATTGACTTTGCAAAACCTAATTATGTCTATAGACTCAAGAAAGCTCTTTATGGTCTAAGACAAGCCCCAAAAGCTTGGTATGATCGATTAAAAACCTTTCTTATTAAAACAGATTTACTCCATGGAATGGTAGATAACACACTCTTCATAAAACGAAAGACTCCAACCTCATATTATTGTCCAAAATATATGTTATTACATTAATATTCGGATTAACTTGTCAGAAATGTTTGTGATGGACTTTTGCCAAGAACATGCATGATGAGTGTTGAAGGGGAACTAATTTTTTTCCTTAGCATTACAAATAAAACAATTAGATGATTTGAATGATTTTTTAAGCAATCAAAATAAGTTAAGGAAAAGCTTACGAAATTTAGACTAGAATACTCTAATCAATGAAACCCCCTATGTCTACGCAGGATCCAAACTAACGAGAGAAACGAAGACGATGAGAGTTCCAGTAATAATACCAAATATAGAGGTCATGATAGAGTAGTTTATTATAACTTAACGGCAAGTAGGACGCCGATACTCATGTTTAGAGTGTTTGCCTTTGTGCACTAGCTATTTAAGAAAGAGGATCCCAAAACCTCAATCACCTAGATATACGGTTTAAAAAACGATCTTCTGATACATAAAGGCACTACCATTAGTATTATGGTTATCCTAAGGGATTCCGCATAGAAAACAATAGTGAGGGATTCGCATCATGCTGGATATAACTAGATACGCAAAGCACCTAGTGGTGTTTTGCAACACGGATTATTTATGGATGTTACCCTAACATCTTGGTTTTCGAAGAAGCAAACCGCCCTTGCCATCTCCACAACCAAAGCGGAATATGTAAGCGCCAGAAAGGCATGTCAATAAGCCCTATGGATGAAACAAGCTCTCGTAGACTATGACGTTAGGTAAGACACATTCCCAATAATGTTTGATAACAAAGGGGCTATATGACTTAAGATAAGAATCCCCATTTTAACACTTACGAAACAAAACACATTGAGAATTCACCATCACTTTCTTCGCGATAATTATTCAAACAAGGGAACAACTCAAATGAAAAGGTCTCATCTGTGGAGGGGAATACAACATAGACGATATTTTAGACTAAACCAACTTAAACAACCTTGAGCCATTTAACTGGGATGTTGCCTAACATCTTGGTTTTCGAAGAAGCAAACCGCTCTTGCCATCTCCACAACCGAAGCGGAATATGTAAGCGCATGAAAGGCATGTCAACAAGCCCTATGGATGAAACATGCTCTCGTAGACTATGGTGTTAGGTTAGACGACATTCCAATAATTCAAAAATGGAATATCTCAATAGAAAAGGTCTCATCGGAAGACAACATAGCCGATATTCTAACTAAACCACTTAAACGTGAGGCATTTAACTACTTACTTCTAGGTCTAGGAATGATGAAACAAATTGATTAAGTTTTCGGCATAATAAAGAAATGATAATCATCAAAGAACTGTTTGTCAAAAATCTGAGAAAAATTTTCTCAACAGGTGGCGGCCTCCTTAATTCATAAAGGGCGGGCCCCTTAATTTTAAGGGGACCGGCCAGACTTTAAGGGGACCACCCACCTGGCTGACTAATTATTTTTTTCCTCTCTGTGTCTAGGTTTCTATTTTACATAAAAACACAAGATTGGGAAAAGTTTATAAGCAAATTTTTACAAATTCTTCTATCTAAATGCATATCTCATTATACATATATACACTAGTCCCAATCTATTATTTTCTAAAAAGTCTTTCTCACAACTAGGAGCACATAAAAATCAATTTTCATATATTATTGAGATATGCTAGAAACATTTTTCACATATGCATAATGTTCTCTTACTTCTTGTCAAAAGTATATAATCTAATATATATTTTCGACAATCTTGGTTGAGCAAAATTAAATCAAGGAGCATTTGGATTATTTATTAGGTTTTACATGTCTTAGTGTCGAAATAATTGCTACTCCACATTTGTCGCACTTAGGCACACACTAGTATTTGCACAAAAGTTTGGTTCATTTTTAACTTAACCCTCTTGTCAAGAAAAATTCTTTGTGCATTATATCTAGTTACTATTTTATATGCTCTTCACCCTTTTGGTCTTCAATTCATATATGATTATATGCCAAAATTATGTGAAATAGTTTTCTCCTACAACTTGTCATATATATGTAGAATGTTGAATGCTTAATTGCTATGTGCTAAAAAAACTTAATTGCCATAAAAGGATGGACTTGCTGCAAATTAACCACCAAAACAGAAACCCTCACACAAAATTTTGAGAAAAATCAATTTTTGGGAAATCTGGGAAATAGCAGCAGGCGGCCCCCTTAATTCATAAAGGGCGGTCCCCTTATCTTTAAGGGGACCGACCCCTAATTAAGGGGACCGGCCTAGACAGTCACGGGTAAAACAGTATTTTCATCCCTTTTTGACCAAATACCCTCTAGACTTAGCTACTGTTTCCCTAAATTCACAAACATTTCTTGGATTTGATCCTTTAAATGTTCATTCTTCCTAATTTAAACCTTTCCTCCACTATAAATACATTCTCAACCATCATCATCACAATCATCCTCACCAATGACATCTCCTAACAAACCCACATCCAAACCATCAAGGGTAGCCAAAATGAGTGTGAAACCCATTTGGAGGAAGAAACTAAACCCTTGTAACACATCCAATGAGCTCAATGTAAATTCACCTACACCAATGCCAAAACCACTCACTCCTCATCATGAACCATCTCAAGAAAACAATCACCCCAATCAAGCATTACCAAATCCTTACATTAAGGACACTCCCACATCACCACAAGTTATCTCACATCCTCCATCTCCCATCTCACCCATCAATTCACATGTTACTCACACTCAAGCTCCACCTCAAAGTGACAACCAAACTCAACACACACCACCTCTATCTCCAAGTAGAGAAAGCCTAGTTGATGACATTAATCAACTACAAGACCTATCGAACCTCTTAGCCATGCATCTCTCTCAACAACAAAACAACATTCCCTCATCACCTTACTCTCCAAACCTACCACACACCCTCAACATTAACCAAGTTGAAACCCATGTTGGGTATTGCCCTTGTTTCATCTTCACCCAAAAATAATCCCTTGCTTTAAGTGAGGATATCAATTAGATTGAATTCCTCCTCACTCGACCACACCCACCACCTAGAGTTCATAGAGATTACCCTTCCACAACTGCCTCCGCTCCAAACTCTCCATCAACAACCCACTAATCTCGTAATATGCCTACAAATAATTGTCAAACCCTTTTGTGTCGCAAGCAAGTCAAAAATCCTTCTATGGCTATTTAGGATTTTTTTCATGTATTAATATGCTTCTAAAGCATATTGGTTTTTATTTTTATGTATGCTTGTGTGTAGTTTACATACATTGTCCTAAATGAATGAAGTATTTTTTGCTTTGATGTTTGCTTGCACTTGTCATATTTTTCCTTCTTTCTTGCTACATGTTAGAAATATTTGTATTGTTCTAACTCGTTTTTGTAGCTAAGAAACCATAGCTCGATTCCTTGGTGCCCTTGAACGAGGGGAGCACACATTAAGGGGGAGTATTTATTCCGTCGATTTCACTAGCAATTCTTGACGATGCCTTTTTTATTCAACAAAAAGGGGGAGAAATGACATAAAACTCAATAAATACTTGTTTAAAAATAATTTTACATTTAAAGAGTTTAAATTTTGTAATCATCAAAAAGGGAGAGATTGTTGATAGAAATAATGCCTAAAAACATTATTAATATTTTTCACATCTTTATGTTTTGATAATCACAAAATATAAAAACGTTCAATGTAAAATTAAACGTAAACAAGTAATTAGTAGTAAATTTTTATTTCGAAAATTATATCACTTAAAAGTATGAAAAAATAAATGCTTAATGCATTTATGATCAAAAGAAATTTTTATTCAACCTCACACTTTTATAAAATGTTGTAAACATTTTTATAAACATTACAAAACATTTTTTACAATTAAGAGAAATGTTTTATTCAAAATAAATATTTTGAAATTTAAATTTTCAGACCTAAAACGGCTAGAAAGTTCCAGAAAATCCCCCCTACACAAAAGGACAAACCGGGAAGCGCTTAGTCTAGGGCGGCCCCCTTAAATACACGAGCGGCTCCCTTATCTTTAAGGAGACCACCCACCTATTTAAGGGGATCGCCCATAAGTAGATGCTCCTCCAGAATTTCCTATAAATATTGGACTATTCCACACTATTTTCTTACCTTTTGCACTCATTCTTTCTGATAAAAAACAGCCCACACATCTCATTAAAATCCTTTGATCATTTAATCATAAAGCTTTGTTTCCAAGTGATCCAAGCTCAAATCCTCAAGTGCAAGAGAAGAATACTTCCCACCATCAAGTGAAGAAGTATTACACCTTTGTGTGTTGTTGCAATCTTATTGCATCCATATCATAACTTGTAAATCTTGTAAAGTTGTGTAGTTGTTAGATCTTGGTGATTGTTGTAAGTATAGTTGGATCTTGATGATCTTTCTTAGTAGTGTTAGTTAGCCGTGTTTATAGTAGTGGCTTAGTGAAGTAGTGGTGTGAAGAATACTAAGGTGTAAAGAAGTTGTGTAGTCGTGATAAGACGTGAAGCAAAGTTGTGTAGTGAAGTTGTAAAGTTGTGGTAGATTGGTTCTAGCTAATATTAGAACTCGACATCTACCTTAGTGTCAGAAATCTAGATAAGCGAAAGTTGTGTAAGGTTTTCTCCGCCATAAGGGAGCTTGTTGACATAGTGAAGAAAACTCTCGTGTTAGGTACTCGAGGAGTGGAGTAGGGCGAAGAGGTGCTTCATTGCCGAACCACTATAAATCCTCATGTTGTGGTTTGATTGTTCTTACTCTTATCTATTTTCTTACATTATTTTCTCTTACTATCCTATTAATTGTTTAGATAAGTATATTGTTCATATTGTGCAAGTGTTGAATTTACATAAAGTCGAATCTAGAATTTTTTACAAACACTTTAAAACCTTAAATTAAAAAGCGGTAAACTATTCAACCCCCCTTCTAGTTTTCCACAGGGTTGTTATTGTTCTCTAGGGGAATAGGTTGAGAAGGCTCAAACAGATCTAACAAAGATCTACGGGGTTGAGAGAAGATTCTTTTGTATTTTTATTTTATAGAAAGCAGGTAAAATCATGGTTTGAGAGGTTGGTTTGATAAAAACTAATAATTAATAAAGTAAATCTAAACTAATTTGGTAATAACTTATACGATAAACAAACGTATTTACTTAATCATGCACTACTCCTCAGATTGCTTCTCCTAATCCTGTTGCTTTGTCACACTTGTGATGATATGTGTAAGTATTTCCTAAGTTATGAATGAATTACACGAACCTGTCGTCTATTTAATATTCCGTTAAGGCAACGCACAAGTAAGGTAGTATGAATACTATTACAAGGCCCCTAAGAGTATATTAAATGCAATTGAAATATCTTAAGAGGGATCAACCATATTAGAGGTAAGGTAGTATGAAAACAATTACCGATGGTATCCTTTCTACACACTCGTGTTTCCCTAGACGTCTATGCCAATTTAATATCGTATGGCTAGTTTTCTAAAGCCTAACGCGCACATCCATCACAAGAAGCAACAGTAAAAGGATCTACAATATAAGTTTCATGCAATCATAAGTAAATACTAATAGATCTAGACTTGCATGGCAAATAAAAGAGAAGAACAAATCACAAAACACATAGACATAGTAAGTAATAAAGGATAAATGAACTTTACTTTATTAAATCATGCAGTTAAGGCTGTTACAAGAGGGTTTTGACACCCTAAAAATGAGCCTAAAGGCTGCCAAAATCGTCTTCTAAAACTAGGGTTCGTCTCCCAAAAGTTACACACTAAAACCCTAAAAATGGATTTGTATATATAAGAAAACAAGCGCGACGACGTCGCTTTATGTTCCTGACGCCGTCGTGCCGCAATGGTCATCTTGGGTTTTTTAAGTCGGCTTCGTCATGACGCCGTCTAGAATTCCATGACCCCGTCAGTTGATAACTTTGACGTCGTCGCTTGTAATTGGCGACGCCGTCTCCACGCACTGTATGCATTTCTTCAAGATAGTTGGTGTAGAGTCGTAGTCTTGTCCATTTCTTCTCCAATTAATCCCAAGTCACGTGTATTTCTTCCAAATGCCATCCAAATGCTAAACATAAATGGAAACGAAAACGGATAAGATATATTTAGGGTGGCTTTTTAGGTGAATTTAGGGGAAATGGTTAGCTAATTATTTATAAGAATACATGCTGGTTGGGTTGCTAAGCCAAAGACTCGGACAAAGATATACAAACTCTACGTAACTCTACATCAATCTCTTTTTTTAATAATACATCATAACTTGGGGTTTATAACACACCCATACACTTGAGTTTTAGAACTCATAATTACAATCTAACTAATGACCCGAATTGAGGTGGATCAACATAACATGGAGATCATTTGACAAACATATAGGGGTATTGATTTAACTTTTCTTCCCCATTCTTCCGCGAAATAAATACTACATGAATCCCAATCGTCCTAAAACTGTATTTACAAGGATAAGGACTTAGCAACCGTGTAATCAATAATTAACTTGGGTTATAACAATAATGTACTAAAAGCGAGTACATACAAGGTAGGCTAAGGCGATTTGGGTGTAACAATTGGTTCAAGGGTGACAATGCTCTTCATTAATAGTCTGGCTTAACCATAAAATTACAAGAACCATGAAAAGGATAGGGTCGGAGGGGTGTACTAGGGGTATCCTGCACTAAAAATGAGTGCATGGCAAGGGTGTGAGATAGTTATATGATCAAGGTGACCATCATAAGAATTACAGGTTTAAAACATGGGTTAATCCTAATGCCTCTTATCATTTAGCAAATCCTAATTCTCACTGTGCGGTCTCGGGATGCATCACAAAAACAAGTTCTAGAATTTAATATACTGCTGGTACACTCATATAATTTAATACAAATACCAATTCTCCAGATTAGGAGACAAAGACCATACGTACACATCCGTAACGACGGAATAGACACATATGACTGCATTCGAACCTTAAGTCGAGAAAGCTAAAGGTATAAATTATCTTGGGTATCAAAAATGGATACTCGAATTCCTAAAGATCTAAAGGCAAACCTCATATTTTTGAGGTGGAATTCTGAGGGTTTTTGTGCTAGTCATATAAATTCCTATTCATGAGACGCTATTAATACTCGGTTTTTGTCGGTATGTGTCATAATTTTTTTAAAATTTTGGTTAAAATTACCTTTTACACTATGTTTTGATATATTACCCATCATTTTAAGGACAAAGCAAATGGAAATTAAAGGAATAGTTTCTAAGGCTTATTTCCCCCTAAACTTAAGTTGAACATTGTCCTCAATGTTCTTTAAAAGTATCCGTAAAACGAATAAAGGGAAAAGAAAACAAGTAAAAGAAACTAGTACTCCCCTGGTTTACTCAATAATGGAGAAGAAACTTGAAATAACTGGTTAAATCTTCCTCCATGAATCATCTAATGAAACTTCCTAAGAACTTCCAAGCTTCTTCTCATCAAATATAACCTGTAAATCAAAGACAAAGACAACTACACCTGGCATAAAATCAGCGGGATATGATATATTCAACGAAACTTTTAGGGTTGACTCTATGACAACAGTAAAGATAGGATGAAAGTAATGATATAATTCTAGGTTTCTGCAGGTTTATAAGAAAAATACAATTTTTAGATATTGCAGATTTTATTTTTCGAAAATAATTGAAAAATTCGAATTTTCACGTGTCTGAGGGTTTGACGCCGTCAGGAAAAATCCTGACGTGGTCGCTTGACAATCCAGACGCCGTCTCCACACACTGTGAAAACTTCACATTTGTTTTTCAGGAAAAAATTTTTGCACGCAATCTTATTAGTTGTTTCCTGTAGAAAATACTGCAAAAAACCTGGAAATTAATCATTACAATCATATGACTCGAAACTGACGCGAATTAATCTAAACAATTTATTTTATATGTTTGAATTGGTTCTTATAAACGGATAATTTCCCCTACACTTATTTTATGCAAAATATCTTTGATTGTACATAAGACGAAGTTAAAAATAAAACAAAGCATGATTACAAAATATATTTCAAACATACAAGAATAAACGATAAAGAATAAAAACATAAGACACTCCTAAATGCGGGAAAATAAATATTGGGTTGCCTCCCAAAAAGCGCTTTTCTTTATTATTGAGTCTTGTAGCTAGACTCGGAGTCACACGTCCTCACGTGACTTCTTGTAGGCTCACGTGCCCATGGATGATCCATTCTTTCATACTTTCATCCACTTGGTATTCGGGACCTAGGTTCAAACAATTCTTGTACATAAATTTGTTCTTCTCGTAAGCATTTCTAAATCCGTTATTTAGATCTCTTTGACTTAGCATGAGGATGGGTGGGATCTTACTCCATGATACGTGCCCCCAACTTTTAAACCTCGGTATAGTGCGGGGCATTTGGAATGTGTAGTTGTCAAAGATCCTAGTGAAAGACATTAATCCCTTAGCACAATCATATTCAAGTTTAGTGACTTTTTAAAGGGTTTGCCCATCACAACTTCCGCCATATCTCTTAGGATGAATTCTACTATGTCTTCTAATATCACAAAATCCGTGATGTAAGTGAAGCTCCCTACGAACACATAGACATCCCTAACAATGGCAACTAAGTTCTTCCCTGTACTTTCTAATCCTTTTACCATTATAGTATTGTAAGCTTTACGCGTAATAATGTTCATTGGTAAAAAGGGGTCAAAGTAGGCGACAAACTTCCTAAAGCTGATCATACATTAGAATGCCAAGTCATCACCATCAAAACTATTAATTGCCCTTTGGCGGCATAATTGTCCTGCATTACCATATTCTTCTAGCTCATTTAGGACTTCACCTTCATCAGAATCGAAATTCGAATCTAGAAAAGGAGAAACAAGTAATGTATCTACCGATTCGTCATCGGGCTCAAGGTCATCTACATCAATTTCATTAGGTTGTTGTGTGAAACCATTAAGGAATCGGTCAATGTTCTCTAGGCGAGAATTGATGTAGGTCGAGATTGCCTGTAGCTCGTTGAGCTCTTGGACAATCTTTGCGCGAAGCGCAGTTGGTAGGACAGGTGGGTTGTTGGTCGGTGGTGGATTCGCGTTCTCCATAATGAAGAATGGAACAGTCAACAAAAATTACAAAACAAACAAACAAAGAAGAGATAGTCTACGAGAAAGCTAATATACTGAAAATAAAAATCTCACTTGATAGGAATCAAGCGAGTAGACCTAAGTTACACAATGGTCGAAACCTAATTATTCCCCATGCAGCGGCGCTAAAAACTTGATGCGGTCGTCATAGGACTTCAACAAGAAGTTTTATAACTCCCTAAACAGTGCACCTAATCATTGTAGTGTAGTATAGGCAAGACTCGGGGGTTGTTATCGTTCTCTAGGGGAATAGGTTGGGAAGGCTCGAACAGGATCTAACAGAGGTCTACGGGGTTGAGAGAAGATTCTTTTTGTATTTTTATTTTATAGAAAGCAGGTAAAATCATGGTTTGAGAGGTTGGTTTGATTAAACTAATAATTAATAAAGTAAATCTAAACTAATTTGGTGATAACTTATATGATAAACGAACGTATTTACTTAATCATGCACTACTCCTCAGATTGCTTCTCATAATCATGTTGCTTTGTCACACTTGTGATGATATGTGTAAGTATTTCCTAAGTCATGAACGAATTATACGAACCCACCATCTATTTAATATTCCGTTAAGGCACGAGTAAGGTAGTATGAAGACTATTACAAGGCCCCTAAGAGTATATTAAATGCAATTAAAATATCTTAAGAGGGATCAACCATATTAGGGGTAAGGTAGTATGAAGACTGTTATCGATGGTATCCTTTCTACACACTCGCGTTTCCCTAGACGTCTATGCCAATTTAATACCTTATGGCTAGTTTTCTAAAGCCTAACGCGCACATCCATCACAAGAAGCAATAGTAAAAGGATCTACAATCTAAGTTTCATGCAATCATAAGTAAATACTAATAGATCTAGCCTTGCATGGCAAATAAAGGAGAAGAACAAGAATCTATCACAAAACACATAGACATATTAAGTGATAAAGGATAAATGAACTTTACTTGATTAAATCATGTAGTTAAGGCTGTTACAAGAGGCTTTTGACACCTTAAAAATGATCCTAAACGCTGCCAAAATCGTCTTCTAAAACTAGGGTTCGTCTCTCAAAAGTTACACACTAAAACCCTAAAAACGGATTTGTATATATAAGAAAACAAGCGCGACGGCGTCGCTTTATGTTCCTGACGCCGTCGTGCTGCAATGTTCTTCAAGGGTTTTTAAGTTGGCTTCGTTCTGACAGCCGTCAGAATTCCCATGAACGCCGTCGGCATGAGAACTTTTGACGCCGTCGCCGTCACTTGTAATTGGCGACGCCGTCTCCACGTACTGTATGCTTTTCTTCAAGATAGTTGGTGTAGAGTCGTAGTATTATCTGTTTTTTCTTTAATTGAGCCCAAGTCACGTGTATTTCCTCCAAATGCCATCCAAATGCTAAAAACACAAAAATAAACGATTAAGCACATAATTTGGGCATATTTACATGATTTAGGAGGTTAAATAACCCCGAAAAAGTGTATAAAATGACACCTCATTATCCTCGCACCTTTGCAAGGCCTTAGCGACGCTATGGCGTGCCTTTTAGAACCCTGCATGCAATACAAAAGACTAAAACAGATAACGTATTACGTAAAATACAAAAACGTACAGAATATTACGAAAGTAGCCCGCCCGTTGGGCGGGTTAGATAACTAGTTTATAATATAAAGAAAGGAAAAATGAAAAGAGAAGTACTAAAGTGGGCCAATATTTTCATAAAACCATGCCATATACCATGGATCTTACAGAGTGACTTTTTTTAGGCATAAATACTAAAACTTAAAGTGCAGCTAGCAAACAAACAACGATTTTCACTTCTAAAACTCAAAACCCAATCCAAACCTCCTAATCAAACTGGCCCTAAAAAATTTAAAATAGTATTTTTCTCACCGACATTAAACTCAAATTTAAATCTTAATCCAAATTCAAATATTAATTTTAGTCCGAATCCAACTCTTAAACCCGTATACAAATCAAACGGGCCCTTAATTCTAGAGTTGATATGTGCATATTAAGAATCAAAAAGTATCGCTAGAAGTTGATCTCTCATAAATGCTTAGAAAGCTCGAACTAGTGATAAAAATACGCATTGAATGATAAAAAAACCGCGTACAATGTTGAATAAAGTCGAACTGTGCGAAAACAAATTTTGGTGGTTTCAGGGTTTTTTTTTGAAAAATGAGTAATTAGAGAGAAGGTATCGAAAAAGAATATTTTGTAAATTTTAATTTTAGTATTTACTTGTTAGGCAATTTATATTATCTTAGTGAAGTAAGTGTCTTGAAATTATTAAACTTGGTTGTATGCTTCAGAGTAGAAAGTGCAGTCGGAACCATAAGCTCGTGTTATAATAAAATAAATACCAGCATGCCAACCCTATGGACATAAGCCAACACGCCTTAAATCTATTGACTTATAAAGTTTGGTTCATTATAGATCAGTTTTTTTTCAAATATCAAATGGTAAGATCCCCACTCTCTATTCCCTTTCATCCAATGACTGATATTAAAGAAGTCATTTTTATAAAGTATACACGGAAGGGAGAAATAGTCATTTTATAACAAATGATAAATCCTGTGCTAGGCACATTTATCCCATTATGCCACACACTCACACTTCTTTCAACAACCTCTCTTCTCATTCAATCTCATCAGTCAATCTTGCACACGTAACCTTTAATTCACTCTTATGTCAACACACACACTTATAAATTTCAATCACCTAAGTATCAATTTTCCTATAATATCATCATATGAATTCGGTTAAATCATAAAAATGATCAATATTATGGATATTCGAAAGGAAATCATGAAGTATAAGAACGTTTCTAGTAAAAATTTAACCCGATATTGATGTATTTTTGATTATTGTATATATTATGTCGATATGATATTGAATTTAATTTTAATGATGACTTCACTTATGTGTGATGCCATTATTGTTTTTTAGCTTAAACACTAGTTATATCTGGTGTATTATTTATTTTATAATTCATTACTAAATGCTAGCATTGATATGATGTGGCAAAGATGTATCATGTTTAATTGTTTGATGTTTGGAATTTGTTATCGAAAGTGGTCGTGAAAATGGTTATTTATGATAAATTCATAATTGTTAGGTAAGTAGAGATACATTTTTATGCAATCATAAGAGATGAGTCGGAAGAGATGAAGTCTGTTAGTTTAGTCATTAATTAACGTTTATCGATGCTTATTTACAATTAAACTAGTGATTATGAGTTACATACTTTCATACATACATGTCGTAGATTAATATAGATTTTGATGAATTCGTGATCACTAGGATAGTAGAGATATATTTCTATGCGATCGTAAGTGACCAATCAAAAGAGATGAATTCTGTTAGTTTAGTTGTGAATTGATGTGTTGCTATTTAATTAACGTTAATCGAATGTTTATTTATGGCTAGACTCGTGATTTTGATTGATAGAGCTACATGCTAAGGATTGATATCAATTGTGATGAACTTGGGGTATAATGAGGGTGTAAGGTAAATAGATGTAGCATTGCACTTTAAGGTTTGTTCATACATTACTGTTATTCCTAAGCTAGCTATAAATTGGACAATCAAGGTGTGTAAATGGAGATTTGTACAAATTTCATTTTTTGTGAGCTTAAGATGTCATATATGCTGACCTTTTGGCAAAAGAGCGATCATGCTTCTTTCTCTTCTAAAAAAATCTTAACCTTGTAGTCGTACATTATTGAAATAATAGTCTCAAATGGTAAACACAAAAGTTTAGGGGCTTATTGTGTATCTTTGTCATTTTCAGTTTAGGCATTAAAGATGTTTAAGCTCAAGATGGATAAAGCTTGAAAGATAAAGGGCTATGTCAAGTCTGGAAACTATCAATTCGGTGGTCAAGCAGTATAAAAGCTGGTCATAACCTGATTTCTATCTCACTTTTCTAGCCCGATTCTCTCTCTACAAATTCGTTCATCTCTCTCTCTCTAAAAGTTGTAAACCCTAATTTGTAGATCACATTGATCTTAGAATCTGTTGTAATAGAACAATAATCAAGATAGATTATTGATCCATATCTGATTAGCAGTGATGGATTGTGTTTTGTTATCTGAGTTTGTTGTTGTTCTTGATATTCAAATTGAGATTTGAGTAATTTTATATAATAAGACTCATAATTTCTTCATGGTATCAGAGCCAGGTTGCTCTGAAATCGATTTATAAAAAATTAGGGTTTCTTAAACATTGGGGTTTTTTCAAAATTAATCAATTAGTTTTCAATTAAAACAGTTTTTTGGTTAGATCTACGGTTTAATTGCACAAATCTGTTGGTTTCTTGTATAAACCCTAATTTTAAAAAATTAGAGTTTCAGTTTGATCTTTTTAGATCTGCTCTCTGCTGATTTCTTGTGTTTAAAATAGTTTAATCACTATTTTTTAGAAGTTCTGGGTTTGATTTGCTCTAAAATTACGGTTTTATGGATCTTGGTGATTGGGTGTGGGTTGTTGCTGATTAATCTGCTAGCCCTCTTGACTAAGTGAATCAAAAGGATAGTCGGTTTGGTATTGGTTTCCGCTACATATCATTTAAAGCTCTGTAACACCTCTTTATCTCTCCCTTATTAGTGTTAATTGAGTCTGTCAGCCCTTGATCTGCCACCTTGAGTGGTGTGAAAGCCTGGGAACTTCCTTCTTTCTCTTTCTGTTTATCTGTTTATTTGTAATTGTTGATTGCTTCTTGTTTTCATCATGTCTGTTCATAATTCTGAGAATAGTAATGATGATGTTGCTGATAGTGTTACCTTGATTAGTAAATTAGATATTAGTGACCTATTACACTTGCATCCTAATGATACTATTGCTCTAACTGTTGTTTCAATAAAACTAAAAGGAACTGAAAATTATCAAGTATGGTCATGTGCTATGCTTTTGGCTTTAGAAGGAAAGAATAAGATTGGTTTTATTGATGGTTCTTGTAAAAGATCTAATACAGATGAGGTTCTTGGTAAACAGTGGGACAAGGTGAATGCAATTGTTTTGAGTTGGATTTTGAATTCAATATCTGAGGAACTTTTCTTGGGTCAATTTTTTTCAAAAAGGGCTAAACATGTTTGGGAGGAATTAAAAGAAACATATGACAAAGTTGATGGGTCAATAATGTTTGGTCTACATAATCAGATTAATACTCTTAAGCAGAATGGCTCTTCTATTGTTGATTATTATCATAAGTTGAATGCATTGTGGAAGCAGTATGATGCTATGATTGAATTGCCTAAATGTGTTTGCAATGCCTCTGAAGGGTTTAAGAAACATAATCAATTGTTGAAATTAATGCAATTTCTTATGGGCTTCAATGATTTCCTTAAAGCAAATAAGAAGCGTCAATTTTTGTCTAGAGAGGTTTTGCCTGATGTGAGAAGTGCTTATGCTACCATTTCTAGTGAGGAGTCTCACAGAGTTGCTGTTGGTAGTGTAGCTGGTTCCTCTCAAAGGAATCAAGCTTCTGCTTTTGTGTCTAATGTGCCTAATAGCCAAAATTTTCAGAGAAGTAATCAGAATTTCAGTATTGGACCTTCAAGACATAATAATTTGAATAATAATAGGCAAGGTGGGGGTTCTGGTTTGGTGTGTGAGAAGTGTGGTTTTAATGGTCATACTATTGATAGATGTTTTAAAATCATTAGATACCCTGCTAATTTTGGAAAGAAAAAAATATGGTCAAAATTTTAAGAAACAAAATGTTTCTAATAATAATTTTTTTGGGAAAAGTTCATCTTCTGTATTTACAGATGAACAAATGGCCACTCCTATCTCTCTCATCAAAGACAATAAAGTTAGAGAAAATGTGTAGGCCAACATGGTAGGTACTTATTTTAATAACAATTCTATTTTTTATAAAAAATTTGTTTTTTTTGTTCTAATACTAATTTTAAACCTAAACTTGTTAGTAGTGGTAAAATTGTTGATTCAGGGGCAAATCAACATATGACTTACACTAATAAGGAATTAGATAATGTTCCTGACATTTCTCATCTTAAAATTAAAGTAGGCCATCCTAATGGGATTGAGGCTTATATTTCTAAGATTGGATATCTCAGATTGTCTAATGGCTTAACTCTGTATGATGTGATGGTTATACATGAATATTGTGTCATTTTGATTTCTATTCATAAGCTGGTTAAAGAGAATAAGGTAATTGTTGCCTTTGATGAGAATAGTTGTTATTTCTTGAATCAGGATTTGAATCTGAAAAGTGTTCTGGGAATTGGTGAATAATGTGAAGGATTGTATTACTATACCATTAGATATCAATGTTTTCTATCTCAGCATGATTGGCACTGCAGACTTGGTCATCCTGCAGACCCTGTTCTAAATGTTCTAAAAGATTCCCTTCTAATTGATAAAAAAGATAATACTGTTTGTTTTGAAATTTGTCAAAGGGCTAAACAAACTAGAGAACATTTTCCTTTAAGTGATCATACTTCTAAGAGGTTGGGTGATCTTGTTCATTTAGATTTATGGGGGCCTTATAAAGGTGACAGATTATGAGGGTTTCATGTTTTTTATAACTGATGTGGGATTATTAGCAGCTAGAGCAGATTGGTGAGTATCCCTTGATTAAATCTAAAGATGAGGTTCCTCATTTCATAACTGTTTTCTATAATTTGATTGAAAATCAATTTAAAAGGAAAATTAAAGTTTTTAGAAGTGATAATGGTACTGAATTTGTTAATCAAATTGTAACTAAACTGTGTTTTGATAAATAAATTATTTATCAAACTTCTTGTGTGTATACTCCACAACAAAATGGGATTGCTGAGAGAAAACATAGACATCTTTTAAATGTTTCTAGATCCCTTATGTTTCAGGGGGGATACTGCTACTTATCTTATTAACAGACTCCCTTCTTCTATGCTAAATAGAAAGTCTCCCTATGAAATGATATATAAAAAATGTCCTACTCTCTCTCACTTAAGAGTGTTTGGTTGGTTGTGTTTTGCTACCATTGTCAACAATAATGACAAGTTTAGTAGCCGATCTGAGAAATGTGTTATGATAGGATATTCTAATTTTAAAAAAGGATATAGGTTATATAGTCTTGATAAGCATCAGTTTATTTTTTTTAAGAGATGTTAAGTTTTTTGAGAATATTTTTCCTTTTAAGGAATTTGAAGTTGAAAAAAATGATTCTGCAAATGTTTTTCAAGATGTTAATCATATAAAGTTTTTTGATATTGAATATCCTGAGATAGCCAATGATGATGAGAGAGTAGCTAATGATCTGAATAAAGATAAGAGTGACAGTAGCAGCTCTTAGCAATATCAACACTGTTGATTTTCCAGTTGATTATGGAAATGATGCTGATAGCAATGATGGGTTAGTCGCACATAGAATGAGGAGGTTGCCACACTTGAAGAAAATGTTTTTTTGACGGTAATTTGGACAAAAATCCAAGTTCATCTCAAGGGGTTCAAAATGTTAGAAGGTCTTCTAGACAAAGCGTCTTTCCAAGAAATTACAATGATTTTGTTGTTGAGTCAAAAGTCAAATATGGTATTGAAAGATATGTTGGAAAATTATTGTTCTATAACTCAACTTAATAAAACTAGAGAACCAAAGTCTTATTTTGAAGCTTCTAAATATCATCACTGGACTAATGCTATGAATCAAGAAATAGATGCTTTACTTAGAAATGGTAGTTGGGAAATGGTTCAATTACCTAAAGGTAGAAAAGCCATTGGAATTAAATGGATCTATAAGATCAAGTTCATGTCTAGTGGTGAGATAGATGGGTATAAAGCTAGATTGGTTGCTCAAGGTTTTGGGCAAAATGAAGGTATTAATTACGAGGAGAAATTTTCTCCTGTTGTTAAAATGGTGACTATTAGATGTTTGTTGAATATTGTTGTGTCTATGTCATGACCTGTTTTTTTAACTTGATGTGAATAATGCTTTTTTATATGGTGATTTGGGAGAGGTTGTTTATATGAAACCCCCTGAAGGATATTTTCCTTCTGATAATAAGGTTTGCAGACTTAAAAAATCTCTATATGGTTTAAAACAGGCCCCTAGGCAATGGAATGCTAAGTTGACCTCTACTTTGATTGAAAATGGTTTCAGTCAGAGTAAGTTTGATTATTCTTTATATACTAAGTCTGATAAAGGGGTTTTTCTTGCTTTGCTGGTATATGTGGATGATATTATCATTACTGGTAATAGTATTTCCAAGATTGAAAAGTTTAAAGTTTATCTTAAGTCTAAATTTATGATAAAAGACTTAGGAAAATTTAAGTATTTTCTTGGGATTGAAGTGGTTGAAACTGATAAAGGTATGTGCCTTAATAAAAGGAAATATGTTCTGGATTTATTATCTAAGTATGGTATGCTTGCTAAAACTCCTCTTATGTCTAAGCTTGTTATTTCTAATGAAGCTAGTGGTAAAGATCCTTTACTTGAGAATATAACTGATTATCAAAAATTGATGGGAAAGTTGAGATTTACTTGACCAATACTAGGCCACCCCCCTCAAATATTTTTTATGCTGTGCATTGCTTAAGTTCAGTAAAAAGTAAACTATATTTTTTTTCCTATTTTATTCCATTGACTTCTCAACTATTAAAAATTGTTATTATCGATATTAAGAAATCTCAAGAGTTATCCAGGATTGGGAATACATAATACTAAGACACTGGATCAAGTTTTACTTAATGCTATAATTTGATGCTGATTAGGAGGCTAAATGCATTTGTTACAAGAAATCTGTTACTGGGTATATGTATATCTTATAATTCTCCTTGTTCATTATAGAAAATAAGAAACAAATACTCTCTCTAATCATCAATTTGAAGCAGAGTATAGAACCCTTGCTTCATAACCAGTGATGTTATTTGGATCTTAAAATTTTTTAAAAGATTTTACAATTTGAAATCTTTTACCTGTTTCACTTCAATGTGATAGTAATTCAGCTATTAAGATAACTGCCAACCCAGTTTTTCATGAAAGAACAAAGCATCTTGAAATTGACTTACACTTTGTAAGAGAAAAGATTTTAAAAGGAGTGGCTAAAACTGTTAAAGTAGATTCTGCAAATTAAATTGCAAATATCCTTACCAAAGGGTTGGATACAATTCAGCATTTTGAATTGGTTAAAAGACTTGGTATGCATGATGTTTACCAGGTTGAGACTAAAGGGGGATATTGAAATAATTGTCTTAAATGGTAAACACAAAAGTTTATGGGCTTATTGTGTATCTTTGTCCTTTTTAGTTTAGGCATTAAAGGTGTTTAGGCTCAAGATGGATAAAGCTTGAAAGATGGAGGGATATTTTTGTTAAGTCTGGAAACTATCAAGTCGGTGGTCAAGCAGTATAAAAGCTGGTCATGACCTGATTTCTATCTCACTTTTCTAGCCTGATTCTCTCTTTAAAAATTCATTCTCTCTCTCTAAAAGTTGTAAACCCTAATTTGTAAATCACCTTGATCTTAGTTTCTGTTGTAATAGAACAATAATCAAGATACGTTATTGATCTATACCTGATTAGTTATTTGATTGAGATCAGTTTGTTGTTGTTCTTGATACTCAAATTGAGATTTGAGTAATTTTATATAATAAGATTAATAATTTCTTCACACATCTATGTCACTACACACATCCATTAAGTGTGTGGTAAACACAATGTTCTAGCCACCCTTTGACTTGATTAGTAAGTGGACGCTCAATGTGGGTTTCCAAGTCTTTCCTTGCTTCTGTCAGCTCCTTCGGTGCCCTTGTCATGGATGATGCACTCTCACTCAAGTTTGAATTGCTTATGCTCTTAAAAATTGTATTAGTTATTCCAATGATTGTACCAATAAACAGGGGCACAATTAATATGCTTTTGTCAAATCACTTGTGATTTAACACAATTTACTTGTGTTTTAGCCCAAATCAAAAGTAAATTCGAAAAAAATGCTTGTGATTTAGGCCAAATCACAAGTGATTTCTTGATAATTTACCAGTCAAACTCATTTCAATTATGTTTCCTCTTTGAATTTTAGAATCATTTAATAATTTATTTTTTATTGACTCATCTAATGGTTGCTTTAATAACCATTTTTTTGTAGATAAGGTTGTTTTCAAAGCATCTTAAAAGCGCTGGACACAAATAAAGTCATGTCACTACAACAAAATAAGGCTGAAGCAACACTTTATAAGCAACACTTTTAAATGTGTTGCTTTTTATAGAATATTGAACATTAAGCAACATTTTAAAGTTAAGTGTTGCATTTATAGATCTAATGCAACATTTTTTATAAGTGTTGCAAACTTTTGTAAAGAAAAGCAACATGTTAAATCTACACTAATAAAAAGTCTATACCCCTCCATTCCCATCCCTCCAAAATGAAATTTTAGGTTAAACTGTTCCCGCCCCTCCAAAAATGTTAATTCCCCCAAAATAAGCTTTCCCCCTTTCTCACAGAAAGGTAAACAAATTAAATCCCTCTTCGACTCCAGTTAGTATATGTGAGCACCTTTCTCGCTTTCCTCCTTCCCATCTTCAGTATTAAACCTTCGTAATTGGTTTTGCAGCTATTAGACAACCTTCATATTAAAGAAGATAGGTGTGTGTACCATTAAATTGTTTAGGGTTTCAAGTCGATTGAATGTTTCTTTGATCCATAGTTGTCATTGCCGCAACACTCCTCAGAGCTAAAAGTCTCAGGCTATAGGCTAGCAGATGTGCATGATTTTTCACTTAATGTTTATTTTTATTTTGAATCTTTGATTAAATGTTTATTTTATTTATCTATCTATACATCTATACATGATGATTAAACTCGCTTAATTTGGTTCATTTTTTTTTGGTAAAGAAAAAAAATAATGCCTAATTTAAAACTCCCCTAATTTGGTTGATGATGTAGCTAAAATATGTGATTTAAAAAATTGAGTAATTTTTACTGAAAAGAAATGGACTACTTTTTATATATTTGAGAACTTGTAGTTAAAAATTAAGTTTACATGTGAAAACTTATCTCATCTTAAATCAAGTTTTATATGTTTCTAACAAAAGATTCAATGTCTGTTATCATATTCACGGCCACACCATGCTTGCCTTTTCAAATGGAGCTTCACATTCAACAAATGTATTTTAAGGTAGTGTGCAATGGTACTTAGGTTGTTTAGAGGTTAAATAGCATTTAATGTTATGGAAGGAATTGGTACATTACATTTGTATTGATTTGTGGTTCACCTTATACAACTAACAATTCTAGCTATATGTTGTTACCATGTCACAAGTTTCAATGTTGAGATCATCTTGTTATAAACTGATGCGTTGTATTTGTAACAATTGTATCCAAAGTGTAATATGTAACACCCCCAAAAATCACTTACAACGCAGCGGAATACCAAATGGGGTGTTACTTCGTAATACACAGCAATAGATACAAGAGAACGACCTCTAGGTGTCGTTTGAATAATAACCTTTGTTTAATCCCAATAAAAAAATCTGAATTATTAATACATTTGTCACATAATTATGCATCGCCGAAGTGAAAAGCTTAACTGTACAATCTAAAACATAATCCAATGCATCCTTGGCATCTCGTGCCTAATGACCTCCTGAAAACATTGCTTAAAACATCAACAAAAGTATTGGTGAATTCATAGGTTTAAGTATTTAAATTATGCAGGACCGCAAGATTTTCACGTGATGTTACAACATATGCCAACAATCACAAAACCAGATTACTGTTGCGCTAAGCTCATGACACCGAAGCTCAACCTATATTTGCTATTTTAGCAGTTATTTGCCCGTACAGATGTTGTAACCCGCAACATCCAAGTCCGACATGGTCAACGTTCGTTCATAGTGATAGCTAATCACCCAAACGGGGAGGTTAATCCCAATAGATCTATTTATATCATTCGCGCTCACATAATGTAATTCACAACTACATCTATGCAATTAACAGTTCATGAATAATGGGCTCAGGAGGGTTATTGCTACTTAGGCAACACATAATCAATATACTTTCAACACTTGCGTCCAATTTATAAACAAAGCATGTTCTCACCCCAAATAATGATAAATCAGTAAAACTGTAAAAAGTGGGGCTATGAACTCACATTGATTAAAGACCACGATCAATTAATCCAATTAAATCACAACTGAATCTGCAACGATCTCGACCACGACCTATAATTATGTCGTTCGATTATACACGTAATAAATACGATCAACGATGCGTACATCGTTACCACGAAATCATACATATTTTTATATGTATGCAGTCATATATACATGTGACGAGAAATCCACTTGCGCGTCTTTAAACCTTAACCCTTAGTATATTTTATGTATATATACTATTTTCCGTCCATTATAACTTATCTCAATATTTACAGAAAGTTACTATTTTTAGACCTTCCGTTTTTAGAACCAAATAATGATATTAAAACTATTAATTGAAATAATATATTAATCAACCTTTAATTTATCATTCAAAATCGTACTCATAATGTATTAATATTAATTAAAATATCCGTTGACTTTTACGTTGACCTTTAGTTTTAACCCGCTATATCTCAAGTTTTAAAACTGACAATCCTCGCGGCAAAGTAAAATGTCATTACGAACAACTTTCGTGTTTCGCCGGAAGGCTGAAACGGGCTCGAAAGTGCTCGAATGGTTTAATTAATAACCTGCCAGATTTAATATATTAAAAATAACTTATTTTCTATTAAAGTGTATATTCCGATTTCGATCCAGTTTCTTCGTTATTTGAACTTAAAAGTCCCGTTTTATATCAAAACATCCGTATAATTATAATTTGTTATATTTTGTAAATCAAAATATAATTTATCAACATCTCGATTCCCGAATCTTATGTTTCGATTTTTGATATTTATTATTCGGTATAAAAGGTGTCAAAGTCCATTTTCAGTCCAATTCTCGTCTAAAGCATATCTAATATCACTTATACATTAATATCAGTCTCGTTTTAATATTTATATTGTATTTTACTTAGACCGCGCAATTTAATATTTTTCATCACATTATATATATATCAATTAAATGAAACAATTTAATATATTTTCGCGTTAACTTAAACTCACTTTATTTCGGTGTCAACACACTCAAACGCACGCACCCCGGCTTTCGCAGCCAAACCCAACAGCCCCCGGCTGTTTAAACCAAACAAACCAAACACGCCCTTTTCTCGGCTATTTCCCAGCTGTCCCCGCAATTAAACTCACGCACCCGACCCGGACAGCCAAACGCACCCTTGTGCGTGGCTGTTAAGCCAAAGGCACCCTTGTGCTATTTTGACAGCCAAACGCACCCTTGTGCGTTTCTGTCTAAACCAAACACACCCTTTTGTGTTATAACCCAAACCAACCCTTTTTCCCGGCTGTTTGGCAGCCTACCAAACGCACCCTTGTGGTTGTTAAACTCAACCCGATGCACCCTCCCCTCGTGGCTTTCTTGCTGCCACCCAAACCAAACACGCCCTTGGGGTGGGCTGCCACAGAAAACAACACCCCTTGTGGTTATAACCCTTAACCCGACCCGACAACCCTTGCCCCGGCTATCCCGAGCCAAACCAAACACCCCTCTTACTTTTATAACCCAACTCGACCCCGGCTGTGACACGAACCAAACAACCCTTCGGTGGTTGTTTTATACACGAACCAAACCCATGCCCGACTCGGCTAGACCCGGCTGCCCCGCAAACCAAAGCACCCTCATCGGGTGTTAACCCGGCTGTTACCACAACAACTCGACACCCCTCCCCCCGGCTGTTAATAAGCCGAACCAACAAACACACCCCTTGTGGCTGTTCCGACCCAACTCACAACCAAAGTCCCCTAGCTGCTAAACCCAACCCGACCCCGGCTGTGAACCCACGACAAACGCCCCCTTGGGCTATTTTGCATAACCAAAACGCACCCTTGGCAGGTGGTTTTTATAACCGAACCAAACAAACCCTCACCCCCCCGCGGCTGTTAACCCAAACAACAAACACCCCTCATCTGTTGTTATTAAACCACACGCACCCTGTGTGGCTGTAACGAACAGCAAGACACATAACACCCTAAAACAAACGCACCCTGAGGAGGTGGCGTTTGTTGGTGGTGTTTACGGGTGTGGAGGCAGCCACACGAACAACCACCCTGTGTGGTGCTATACCGGACCCAACTTCTTCGGTGTTATATCCAAAACAGGACGCACCCTTGGGTGGTGGTCTCGGCCTGGTTAGATGGCCAGTGGTGATGTTGGGGTGAAGACGATAGATGATGATGGTGTAGCCATAATCATGGTGGTGTGGAAAAATGGCGCGTGAGAGAGAGTGGTAGTGGGGATCAGCGCTAATCGGGTTGTGGGGAGGTCTTTTTGGTCTTTGACCGGAAAAATCCCCTCACCGGAAAAGTTTTCCCGGCGACGGGGTCCTGGTGGCGCCGGGTGGCCGGCGGTGGGGGAGTCGCCGGAGAAGAAGGTGGTGGGGAGGGAGAGTTGTGTGTGTATAAATGGGATGGAAATGAATAAAGATGTATAAGTTTATATATATATATCAATTGAATGTGGCAAGTTATAAAAGTTGAGGGTAAAAAGTGTAACATTTTTATTATACTTTTATAAATATCGGTTCGGGACTCATTTGAGCGACTTAACGACCGATTCAATTCTCGAAACTTGCGCCATTGTTTTTATAATCATTTTTCTGATAAAAATGAGTATTTATTTGATAATATTTCAGAAATATTTTATAACATTAAATAAAATATCTGTTATTCATTTTGTGAACCGGTTTCGCTCCGTTCTGAATAAAAATGGATTTCAACTCGAATAGTCGCGTTTTCAAAAAACGCTTTTAATTAAAAATGATGAATAATTTATTTAATATTTTGTATTATATTTATTATGATTTAACTAAAAACAAATTTATTGTTTTTGTGTGTCATGCGTTGTATTTGCTCGATAATGTTGCGTGCTGTTTTAGCCCTTTTCGCTCGTTTTCAGGTCCTTTTTTCTTTTTTATTTCTTTGGCAAAACTAAATAATGTTGTCAGGTTGTCATCCATCATATTGCTTTAGAGTCCGAGTCGTGAAAACGTGATATTAGATGATCGGTCTTATAAGTAAGCCAGACCCTAAAAAGTCAAAAGGATTGACATCGTCATTCTAAATTCCGAAATCTCGATGTTACTAGTTAACTACCCTTAGAGATATCTCGTCCCGAGATTAAATTTGCTGTTATACGATTGTGTACCGAGAAAAGGTTTGAAAATCTGATAAACCGTTATCTAAGCAAGACGATGATGCTTTCTTCGCAAGATCTGGATTGTTTACGACACTTCTCAACATACCAAAATTTGGCTAAGTTGACCAGGATATATAATCCATCAAGGTAGATATTTTAGAAAAATATCGTCACAAGTTTTATGATTGATAATAACACCTACTTGTATCGTCTCACTGAACATAACCCATACTCAGACCACAATATTGTCTGCTTTGCCCGCATGCTTTCGCGAGTCAACGGTTGATCGCGCGCTCGTTAATTGTTTCGAGCATTGTAAAAATTTACGACATGTCTCGCTATTATTCTTATGATCATAAAATATCATTTTATGACGACTGTATCTTTTGTGCCTCAACCTTGGTCATAGCTCGCGTTTAATTAACAAGATATTTACAAGATATTTATTAGATATTTATAAGATATTTATAAGATATTTATAAGATATTTATTAGATATTTATTAGATATTTATCTAAAATATCTTTTAGATATTTTTCTTTAACTTAACCCTAGTTAACTTAACTAGAGTTTCTTAACCTTAGTTAAACCTTATATAAAGGCTTACACTAGTAAGTAAAACATACAAATACACATCCTAAGGTGTTAAACACAAAAGAAATCTCTCTCATTTCTCTCTATAATTCCACCCAAACGATGCTACTCTCACTCAAGCATGCTCATTTGCTAGTCTTGGCAGTACCAGGATGTATCGCGACCTAAGTCTTCTTACTAGTGACCCGAAATGAATAGTCCAACTATCTGCTTCGTCGATAGGTGTTTATCTCGTTTAAGGGGAGTTGCATTACTTATAGGATAAAGTTGTATTAGTCGGGACCGCTCCAGGACCCAACAACAGTGACCATAACTTCAATTACGATAAACCAAATGGTGTCGATATTGACTCTGTCTGTGAGTCTCACAGACAGTTCGTGATTGCAAAGACTTGGCAATGTCATATAGTAATATACTTAAAGATGAGATAAGGTAGCTCCGAATGAGGCTTAAGATTTATGCGGGTGGCAAGACACTATTGTGCTTCCCATACCTTTTTACGGATTCTGATGATTATCGATTTCTGGTTAATACTGTGTCATATCGGATACCATAAGCACTCATTATAATTTTCTTTATTAAATAATAGAAGGTCCAATTTTGATTAAGTAAGAAATGATTATACTTATAGTCCGGTGATTTATTATTTTTTTATTTAAAATGAGGAGGCGTCCCAATACTTTTTAAATAAACAGATTTATTAAATCTTCCTACTTAATAATTCCCGGTGCAATACTCGTACTCTCATTACTTCAAGGTAGTTGACATGACGATTCATGTTTCTTACTGAGTATTGGACGAGTGATTTAAAACTCGTCTTTGAAAGCTGGAAGTAAAAACTGCCAGGCGAGATCAAATAAAGTTCAAGATAATTAATGGGTACTCGGTTAGAGTAAATATGGTAAAGATCTCTATAAACAAATCAGTATAGTGATTACCATATCGATCCTCCTATTACAAGTCCCGCCTATACAAGACTTGCATTTAATTTTGATTCGTACCTCTAATCCGTGTAAACAGAATACTGTAACGGGCTTTGTTTTTATAGCATTATCATATCAATCATCATATTACAAGTCCGCACTATACAAGACTTGTATACATTAAATTCATACTAATTCAATGTACAATAATTATAGCGGCTTTCGCGTAATACGATTATTATATAAAGTTCATGAAAAAAAATAATATCTTAGAGACCATTGTTTAACTTACAAATGTTTGAAACAAAAATGATGGACCATTGTGCACTCTCAATGACTGACATATATTTGAGTCATTGTGCAACTCACAATGGTCTGACTATAATTGAACCATTGTGCAAACTCACAAATGTCTTAAGGAAACGCTCCGATAATTTATATAAAATAACTCTTTATATAAATAATCGTACGATATTCCGAGGAAAGCAAGAATAAATATTCATGTATATGTATGGCACGTAAGCCTCAATGCAGCACGTAATGAACAGAACATAGCAAGAGCGTGTATGCACTTGAAAAATGTTTGTTGTGATTGTAATATTTGTGAAAACGGTTTATAGTCTAGGGTAAAATATGCAACCTGTTTCTCTATAACATGGCTATCTGATTTACACAATCTGTAACACCCCAAAAAATCACTTACAGCGCAGCGGAATACAAATGGGGTGTTACTTCGTTAAATACACTGTCAATCGATAAGGAGAACGACTTCTGGTGTCGTTTGTATTTATTAAACATTTGTTGATTCAATAAAAATCTAGATTTAATAAATACGTTGTCCATAATTTGCATCAAAATGAAAAGCTTGAATGTAAAGACTCCAAGCTATCAATAGTCCAAGCTTCAATTCACTGAGGAAAAACTTGCTTACAAGTGGTCAAATTAAAGTTGGTGAGTTCTTAGGTTTAAGTATTTAAATTTATGCGGACCGCAAGATTTTCACAGTGCATGTTAAACATATGCCAACAATCACAAAAACCAGATTACTGTTTGCGCTAAGCTCATGGACCACGAAGCTCAACCTATATTTGCTATTTTAGCAGTTATTTGCGTACGCTTGGAACCCGCACATCACAAGTCCGACATGGTCAACGTTCGTTCTTGTGATAGCTAATCACCCAATCGGGGGGGTTAATTCCCATTAGATCTATTTATATATTCGCGCTCACAAATTGTTATTCACAAACTCACATCTATGCAATTAAACAGTTCTGAATAATGGGCTCTGGAGGGTTAATGCTACTTAGGCAACACATAATCAATATACTTTCAACACTTGCGTCATTTATAAACAAAGATGTTCTCAACCCCAAATAATGATAAATCGCAGTAAAAACTGTAAAAAGTGGGGCTATGAAACTCTCATTGATTAAAGGACCACGATCAATTAATCCAATTATAATCACTAATGAATCTGCAACGGAATCTCGTCCGAACGACCTATAATGTTATGTCGTTCGATTATACACGTAAGAATTACGTTCATCGATGCGTACTATCGTTACCACAAATATTCATACATATTTTTATATGTATGCTGTCTTATACATGTGACGAGGAACTTCCTCTTGCTCGTCTTTAAACCTTAACCCTTAGTATATTTTATGTATATATACTATTTTCCGTCCATTATAATTATCTCAATATTTACAAGAAAGTTAACTATTTTTTACGACCTTCGTTTTTAGACACGATAATGATATTAAAAAATATTTAATTGATATTATTAAAAAATATTATTCAACCTTTAATTTTTCATCAAAATTCGTACTCATAATGATATTAATATTAATTAAAACATCCGTTGACTTTTACGTTGAACTTTAGTTTTGACCCGCGCATTATATTTCCTTTTTCCCCAATTTTTAAAACTGACAATCCTCGCGCAAAGTAAAACGTCATTACGAACAACTTTTCGTGTTCGCCGGGATGGCTGAACACGGGCTCTGAAGTGCCGAATGGTTTAATTAATAACCTGCCAGATTTAATATATTAAAAATAACTTATTTTCTATTAAAGTGTATATTCCGATTTCGATCCAGTTTCTTCGTTATTTGAACTTAAAAGTCCCGTTTTATATCAAAACATCCGTAAAATTATAATTTGTTATATTTTGTAAATCAAAATATAATTTATCAACATCTCGATTCCCGAATCTTATGTTTCGATTTTTGATATTTATTATTCGGTATAAAAGGTGTCAAAGTCCATTTTCAGTCCAATTCTCGTCTAAAGCATATCTAATATCACTTATACATTAATATCAGTCTCGTTTTAATATTTATATTGTATTTTACTTAGACCGCGCAATTTATAATATTTTTCATCACATTACATATATATCGATTAATTGAAACAATTTATATATTTTCGCGTTAATTAAACTCACTTTATTTCGGTGACAACACACTCAAACGCACCCGTTTCAGTTGCAAACCCAAACCAACCCAAACAACACGACGCTCCGGCTGCCCTCGGCTGTTTCGCAGCCAAACTCACTCACCCGACCCGACTGATGGACAGCCAAACGCACCCTTGTGCGTGGCTGTTAAGCCAAACGCACCCTTGTGCTATTTTGACAACCAAACGCACCCTTGTGCGTTTCTGTCTAAACCAAACACACCCTTTTGTGTTATAACCCAAACCAACCCTTTTTCCCGGCTGTTTGGCAGCCTACCAAACGCACCCTTGTGGTTGTTAAACTCAACCCGATGCACCCTCCCCTCGTGGCTTTCTTGCTGCCACCCAAAACCAAACACGCCCTTGTGGGTGGGAGTGCCACAGATAACATCACCCTTGTGGTTATAACCCTTAACACCGAATACCCGACAAACCTTGCCCGGCTATCCCGAGTAAACCAAACAACACTCATTACTTTTATAACCCAAATCAGACCAGGCTTTGACATGAACCAAACAACTTCGGTGGGTGTTTTTATTACACGGAACCAAACCATGCCCGACTCGTATGACCCGGGCTGCCCCGCCAAACAAAGACCCTAAATCGGGTGTTAACACGGCTGATTTCCACAAACTAACTCGACACCTCCCCGGCTGTTTATAAGCCGAACCAACAAAACACACCCCTTGTGGCTGTTCCGGACCAACTACAAACCCAAAGACCCTAAGCTGTAACCAAACCCGACCCCGGCTGTTGAACCAAGACCAACGCCCCTGGGCTATCTTGCATAAAACCAAAAACGCCACCTTTGGCAGTGGTTTTTATATACGAAACCAAACAAACCCTCACCCCCCCTTGCCGCGCCCCGCTGTCAACAACAAACCCCCCCCCCCTGCGGCGGGTAACCCATAAACAACAAACACCCCTCATCTGTTGTTATTAAACCACACGCACCCTGGTGTGGCTGTACCGAAACAGCCAAGACAAACACCCCTAAACAAACGCACCCTTGGGAGGTGGCGTTTGTGGTGGTGTTTCCGGTGGGGAGGCAGCCAACGAACAACCACCCTTGTGGTGCTATACCCGGACCCAACTTCTTCGGCTGTTATAACCAAACCGGACGCACCCTTGGGTGGTGGTCTCGGTGGTTGATGGCGTGGTGATGTTGGGGTGAAGACGAAGATGATGATGGTGGTAGAATAATCATGGTGGTGGTGGAAAATGGCGCGTGAGAGAGAGTGGTAGTGGGGATCGAGTACATCGGGTTGTGGGGAGTCTTTTTGGTCTTGCCGGAAAAATCCCGCCGGAAAAGTTTTCCGGCGGTGGCAGCCGGTGGCCGGCGGTGGGGGAGTCGCCGGAGAAGAAGGGTGGGGAGGGAGAGTTGATAAAAATGTATAAGATTTATATATATATATATTAAATGTGACAAGTTAAATAAGTTGAGGGCCCTAAAGTGTAATATTTTTGGTATAGTTTTTATAAAAACGGTTCGGGACTCGTTTGAGCGACTTAACGGACGATTCAACTCTCGAAACTTGCGCCATTGTTTTTCAAATCATTTTTCCGATAAAAATGAGTATTCGCTTGATAATATTTCATAAATATTTTATAACATTTAATAAAATATCTGTTATTCATTTTATGAACTGGTTTCGCTTCGTCCGAAATAAAAATGGATTTCAACTCGAATAGTCGCGTTTTCAAAAACGCTTTTAATTAAAAATGATGAATAATTTATTTAATATTTTTATTAAATAAATACTGATAACTAAAAACAAATTTAATTGTTTTTGTGTGTCCGCGTTGTATATTGTTCGAATAATGTTTGCGGTGCTGTTTTAGCCCTTTTCGGCTCGTTTCCAGGTCTCGGGCAAAACTAAAAAGTTGTCAGGAATGTCATTCCACATCAAATTGCTTTAGAGTCCGAGTCGTGAAAACGTGATTTAGATGATCGTTCTTATAAGTCAAGTCAGACCCTAAAAGTCAAAGATTGAGTTTTATACAAATAAAAGTGCTAAGTAACTTAACAACCGTAATACAATGTGTGAGCCGCGCGACCTAAAAAATGAGAAAATAAAAATCCTATCGTAAACGAACATATATAAATATATAATATAGATGAAATCATTCTCGTTTATGGCATAAATACCAACATTTATGTTTAAATTCGCAAGTGCGTGTGGCTATATGGATCCGACATAAAAAGGAAGGAATTAGAAAAGGAAGCCAAAAAATTTTTAGCCTTTTCAATGAGCTCCTTATACAAAACTTATCCGTTATCTCCGAGGTATCACCGTCTTCTTTCATTCCTTAATCACACGCAAGAGAACAAAGGTAATAGCCATATCCTTCCCAAATCCCATATCCTTCCTTAACCTGCTGCTTGTACATTTATTGGAATACCAGTTTGGTGCAACCCATCCCATGTTTGGTGTTAGAACCATTGCGCCCCAATTGACATTCGATTGTGTTGGCTGTGGAGGCTGCAGCTGCAGCTGCACCTGCTGCATATTTAGTTGAGTAACAGGAAAAGGAAACTGTCCCCATTGTTCTTGAGGCATATTTGGCTGCTGCATGTTTCCAACAAGATTACTAGTATTCTGAACCATGTTTGGAACACCGCCCCCATTGGTTATATGCTAGCTGCTGTAGTCCCGCCATATTCATAACCAGATTCGGCTGTAAATTCTGTGGGGGACCACCACTCCATCCCTGTGGATTTTGACCACTTACAGACTGCACCATTTGAGGTGTCATGCTATTGTTGGGTGGTGCAACCTGAGAAGGTTGGACAGAATTTTGAATACCCTGCTCAATGTTTTGTGGTGCAACAGCAAGTGGGACAGGATTGGAAAGATCATGAGGTTGGAATGTAGAAAACCCACCGGCTAGAACCAAAATAATTAGCTTCTTTGTTTCCAGATGGAACTAAAGGCGAGACTGAAGCACCAACCACGTGGGCACTATTTGGTGTAGGTGATTGCAGTCCCTCATTTCTACTAGGACCTGCATGTGAGCCAGTTTGTCCTCCGGTCCAACCAGTAGTGCCTTTGTTTGGCGTAGGTGAAGGGAAATTAGCGATGTCACGTCTACTATCAGGAGTGGGATTAATACATGACTTACTGTTCTAGGGTTAATAACTGTGAATTTACCCTACAGTACGTGCATCATTTAAAACAACGGCATCATCTTCCTTGTCACTCTTTCTCCATATTTTTAAACCGGCTGGAAAGTATCCATTTTTGCTCCACTTACGCAACTGTGCCATAGAAAACGGTCCTTGAATTTTTTCAGATGGATCCTTGTAATGCCACAATTTCTCTGTTTCGTTTACTTTAGGAGTAGATTCTGGTGCAACAAGAGTTTCTCTTGTTGAAGCTACAGTTGGCTTTTCTAATACGACTCGGTTGCTGCAGAAATGTGTCACGTCCTTGATCCCATTAGGAATTGCCAGTATGCATCTGGAAATTTGAGGTAGTAGCATCTTCTGACTTGGGAGAAAAACTTTTATTTGACAAGTTTCTATTAAATTCATAATTTCTAGATGAACTCGGAGCCTTAGGGGTCCCAAAATTCCTTAGAAGTATAATCTCCTCTAGGGGAAAAATGATCCCTTCCTTTATTGTTGAATTTGTTGAGACTGTCAGATCTCGAGTAGGATTCTGCAAACAAACAAAAGCAATTATTAGATAACTAATTTCTAAGAGGATGTATGGATTTGCGTTTTAGAACTAAATATTTAGTTAATATGACTTTTAATTCCAATAATCAGTATTTGATGCTTAAATAACCAGATTTTGCTTATGATTATCTAGTTAAGAGTTAAATGTTCAACCGATAAAAAAAGAAGTTAAATACTATCCTATTCAGTTTTGTATGCATAGTTTCATAATGATCCAACAAAACATAGAGGGTATATGGAAGTGCGTTTTATAAGTGATTATTATCTAGTTATAGAAGAGTTGGATATTTAGTTATGAATGGACAGTTTCATAATGATTCAACAAAACATAGAGGGTATTTGAAACTACCTTGATTCTTATCATCCACTTCAGTTTCGTCTTCAAAACAATCCGGATCCATAGTAGGATCGTCACGCACTAATGGATATTCTTCAAGCCTGCGCGCTCTCTCTTCGGGTATCTTCAGAAGCTTTATCTTCTCTACATATTCTCTGAGTGTAATGTAGGTCAAGGATCACCCCATTCAGAAATAAAGAAAAAAGTCAAAAAACTAATATTCTCATGTGGCTAAACAGAAACTAACGGATATATACTCATTACGGCACATGTAAATAATATTTCAACTTTTATCAACAGGAGTTCTGTCATTAAATAGATCACCTGCTTTTTTTAATTGTTCGTTTTGGTATTATACTTCTATGTTTTGTTTAGATTACTACGCCTACATTTCATGGGCTGAATTAGTTTTTTTTAACCTGGTTACCGGTTAAAAAGTGTCAATATTATTATACATGTGATGATTTCTTTTTTATCAAAATTCCTTAGAAACTAACCAGGGATATATATAAGAAAATAGATACTAGTTTAACTCTAATGATAAAGGATATTTTTTCTTGCGCCACATGTCACTTGCCCGATCACGAAGATGATTAAGCCGCACAGTCTCTGTTTCAAGCCACTGCACAATCGTAGCAGAATTAGCCCTTAGACACCCATGATAATTAAATGTGGGTTGAAAAGGGTTGCACAAGTGTACTAATGGGGCTAATGGGCATTTCTTTTAAAAGTATTACAATCACAGATTAAATAGATCGCAATAGTTGAACGGTTGAACCCATTAATCTTATAAGCTTATCATCTATTACCACATCTAGAGCTATTTCAAAGTTATAATCCTGTTTGAACATAAGCGACTAAAATTTCCCAAATTTTCATTATCCTTTAATTTGAAGTTTGAACAATTTGTTCCTCATTATAGTATTATACTACCAGTTACTAGCAAAGGATCCTACTATTTGCTTATACAATTTTCTGTTCCTCATTATGCTACCAGTTGCTAACACTCCTTTACCTCTAAACTCTAATTTCTATACAACCTAAATCCAGTTACACACCATACGAAACTGGAAGATTTATTATGGTTATCACGGATTAGAATCCTCTAAAGTTGAGTCAAACATGATACATCATGTTCACCAATCACAAATAAGTTAAATATATACAACATTTCTTTTTTATAAAAATCAAGGGCCCATTAATTTATTTACACTCATAACAAACTTAACATGATGTATCATGTTTGACCACAACTTGAGAGGATCTTTTTCCATTGGACTACCAGTAGGAACTGGAACACCACTAGTAGAAACTAAAACATTACCAGGAGAAACCGTTGTATCACCAGAAGGAACTGGGATGCCACTAGTAGGAACTGGTATGCTACCAGGAGGAACTGTTTTTGTACTTGCTCTCTTCTAAAGTTCCTCAGCATCATTTGCATCAGAGGTGGCTCTTTGTTCCTGACCTTTCAGCCTTGCAAGCTCCTGTTTAAAAATTTCTTCAGCAGAATCAAGAGGAGAATCATCAACTTCATCACTAGAAGTATCTTTAGGCTCAGCCGCTTGAATGCTATGTGATGGATAAGAAGGGACAATGATGACTTGTTCATCACATTCTGAGTCTGAATCAGCATCTTGTGTACCTGCAGGGTTAGTTGAAGCTTCTTGTGTTCCTGCAGATTGGTTAGCTTTATCACGTTTATAGCCTAAAGTATCAGTCAAATAATCGAGGTCAAAATACCATTCATGACCAAGACCCTGTACATTAGGTTTTTCCTCAAGATACCTCAGATTCATAGTCTCTTCTACCCTTTTATTAGGCACATTGTACACCCTGTAGGCTCTATTACTTGCAGAGTATCCAACAATGTAGCCTTCATCAGCCTTGCCATCAAACTTACCCAAATGATCACTTGTGTTTAGAATGGTCACATGACACCCAAAGGGTTTAAAATGACTGACTGAAGGAATGTTCCCAGTCAATAAGGCATA
>BQNB010000266.1:14139-55312 GCA_026074375.1 Tanacetum coccineum | reverse complement strand
CATACGTGGGTTATATTTTTACCCGTGTGTTTCCCTATAATAAAATCAGTATTTTTAGTCATTATAAATTTAATACTTTTAAAACACATCATGTACCCATCCTAAAGTATTTCTAATTTTGGGCTTTATTCTTGGTAACTTATTTTGTATATATTTTTTAGATAATAAGGGTATCATGAATTTATTGGAGGTTATATCTATATCCAAAGCTCTTTCTTGGATGTTTAGTCCATAGTATAAGTGATGGTTCCTTGGACTTATACCCAATTTTTGTGAAGTATTTACTTTAAATATGGCATGGTTAAATAAAGAAAAGTTTTCATGTTGTATTTGCTTTTGCTTTTTCTTATCTATTAAAATCTCTTGTTTATATTCTCCAAATTGTTCTTCTTGAGAATCCATTATTGGAAGATCATCTATAATTTGTAAATTTGATTTACTCATCTTCAGACGAAGTATATTCAGTCTCGGTTATTATAAAAATACTTTCATCTGAATCAATGTCTTGAAAACTTTTAATTGGTATAAAATCACCATTTTCAATTATTTTTTCAATATCTTCATCTATTTCAAAAAATTTAAGTTTTTATTAAACTTATCTGGGCATTTATTAGCATAATGTCCTTTTTTATGACAATAAAAACACTTACAAGTCTTAGGACCAGTTTTCCTTTTAAAGGTAGGTTTAAAAGTATTTTTGTATCCTTTGTTTTTTTAATATCTAGTTTTTCTCTTTTTAAAGTATCTCTTTTTATAATGAGTTCTTTTCTTATACTTCTTTTTTATTTTTCTATAGTAATATGAACTATCGCACCCGATCATAGTTGGCATTATAGAATTACCACAACATAATGATGTTCTTTTCTTTAATCCTTACTCATTTTAGCTAAAATAGCATCTCCAAACCATTCATTTAACTTATCTCTAACATGTGTAATTTTTTTTCCTAAAGTATCTGTCGTACCAGGTTTATATGTAGCCGTTAATTTTTGTCCCCAAGGGTCAGGTATCTTAGCAAAAAATAACAATAAATAAGTTTCAGTATTTGGGATCTGATTATATATGTGGTAATAATAATCTTGAAACACACAAATATATTTATCAATTTCACACATATCACATAACTGTAATCTAAGCAAAGCAGTTGAATACTTTTGAACAGTGGCAGCATCTTTAATAATATTTCCTTCACCACAAAATTCTAATCTTAGTGCTTCTACCGCTCTGGTAATTATATTTGGAAAATTACTATCAGTTCCAATTTTGGTTTGTTTCGTATTTTGAGAAATATTTTGCCAAAATCTCAAAGCGTTGTTTAAAAGAGTTCTTTCTAAAAATCCCTTTAAAGTATATGTATCCATTTTATTTATTGCTACGGCTGTCCTAAGGGCAGTTTCCCTTTTATCAATAGCTTCTTCGGTATTGTTAACACAATCAGAATCTAAATATATCCCAAAAGGGTTAATCGGCTCATTTTTCATGCTTTCATATGGTGTAAATTTTTCGTTCTTTTCGTCTTTTATTTTGTTCTTTTTTCTAACAGTGGTCTTAAGAGGAGCATATCCCTCAATGGGCCTATTAAATGCTTTTGTTATAGTTGTCGAATTACTAGTACTTGGTATATCATTTACATTTGGTACAAAATTTTCAGATGTAATCTCTCGCTTTAAGTTTACAAAATTATCGTTTATATCTATTTCTTCAATTCTAGTGACTAGACTATCTATATCAGGTGGTATATAATTCTCAAAATCTGAGTCCGTCATTTTTAATAGTCTTTATAGCCTTTTGGTATTTCTAAAGAAAGAAGTTGTTGAAGTAAATGATCTTAGGTACTATTAGAAAAATCGATTGTTTCTTTACTTTTATCCTTATGACAAGTAGATGTGATGTGCGGTCGTCGTAGGACTTCTACACGAAGTTTTACAACTCCCTAGGCAGAGTACCTAACCGTTGTAGTAGTAGTATAGGCAAGACTCGGGGGTTGTTATCGTTCTCTAGGGGAATAGGTTGGAAAGGCTTGATCACGGTCTAACAGAATTCTAAGGGTTGAGAGAATATTATTTTTGTGTTTCTATATTTATAAGAAATCGGGTAAATCTATGGTTTGAGAGGTTGGTTTGTTTAACTAAGTACTAAACTAATTATAATCTACACTACTGGTGATAACTTTATGATAATTAGATGTATTTACTTAATCATGTATTACTTATCAAATTGCTTCTCCTAATCCTGTTGCCTTGCCACACTTGTGATGATTTGTGTAAGTATTTCCTAGGTCATGAACGGATTACACAAACCCGCCGTCTATTTAACATTCCGTTAAGGCAACGCACAAGTAAGGTAGTATGAAGACTATTACAAGCCTCTAAAGAGTATATTGATAAACACTTAGCTACTTTTCGAGGTAATTAGTCAAGGGGGATTGAGATTCTTGGTTTTCTAAAGTGTTTACTTATAGCATTGCGTGAGGACACGACAATATCTTAGTATGGGGGATTTTGGTATGTACTTAATTACACATACCTTTTACCTATAAAAACGAGCCTAAATGACCAAAACGGACATAAAATGCCAAATATATGTGTGTTTTGCTATTTGTGTTGTGCAGGTAACGAATATTCACTAAAGGACAAAAATGAAGCCAAAACTGACAAAACCGAGCACGGGATTGGAAAGAGCTTGAAAAATCGAAGTCGAAGACGTGTTTATCTTAAATGAGCCAACCCGCACCCATTTAATGGGCCGGGCCATCTCATTAAGCCTTTATCTATAAGTCTTACAAGTTAAAAATGATGCAAGTCCAATCCAACACAAACCGGCCCAACTTAAGCCCAAACCAAAAGTCCATTAACCCTTAACCATAACACCCTTTACCCCTTTTCACCGTTAGTCCTTATGGACTAACAAAGCTAGTCCTTAACCAATATCACCATTAATCCCTAACCATTAACCCCATTAACACTCTCCCTAACCCCGTTATCCCAAATACCCTACTCAAAGAACCCAAAATCCATTTCCCGCCAAGAACTACTATTTATCCATCCCTTTCCTCGACCCTTGCTCCATCAAACAAACCCATCACTCTCACTTACCCCACCCACACAAACTGCCAATTCCACCTTGGCAATCCTAGGATGCTTGATTGGACGATGGGACATGGACAACAATCAATGGCTATGATGAAGCTTAAAGAAGCACAAAATGGATTAAACGGCTCAGATTTATGGCGTGGAAGCCTCTCACAAAAGAAACACACCCTGCACCTTGTTTTATATAATTAGGCTTTATTTTCATTGTAACAGTATCTAGTTTTTAATGTAATCTAGGAATAGTGTAGCTTTAATTTTTAGCTTATTTACCAGCTTATTTAACTTATTGTACTTTTATTTTCAAGCAATGTACTCTTTTAAGAAGTTTTAATGAAAATTCTGTTTTAAGTTTAATCATCTTTCAATTCGGTTAAAAGCTCATTTGTTATCTTAAAAGTCAATTTAAACAAGCTCATATAAGCTCTCTTATATTCCTGTGTATCTTAGATAAGCCTTTTCAAAAGCTTATCTAAGCTTTCATATCAAAATCACTCAAAAATTACCACATCTTACTTTTTGGATGATAAGCTAGCAATGGATGAGCTTATGGGTTTGGATTCAGCTTATTGACAACAAGCTGAATCCCTAGAGCTTTAGGTTCTTCATTATAAGCTTATGGTTGCAGGTTATTTCATTTTTTCCTTTTATATGCTTTCAAATTGCTTATTTGCTAAACTGCTTAATTCTGCTTATTTTTGCTTGTTATTACTTATAAATGCTTAGTCTGTCTTTGTCTTTTATTAGCTTATTATGTTAGTTCAAGACCTTAGTTTTAGTTTTATTCTAGCTTATTTGTTTTTGTCCAATTTAATAGTTAAAATAGCTTATTGGTTCTAGCTTATTAATCTGTGCTTATTTTTTTAAGATTTTTACTTAATTGTCTTTTATAGTCATTAGTCTTGATCTGTTTTCAGCTATTGAAGCTTATTGAGTTATGTCTTAGCTTAAAAATAATATTTCTATTTTTAAAGGGGTGTTTGGGATAAGAAATTTTTACATAGTAAAACTGTGTCAAGCTTGTTTTGGTTATCAAGTCAGTTCTAATAAGCTCTTATTAAGTCTTAATATTAGCTTGAATAAGTTTTGTTAAGATTTCTAGTTAGTTTTATCAAATTTCCAAGTCTGCTGTTCTAAATGTCCTTTAAACTGCTAATTTGTTGCATTCTCTATAAAGTATGTTTAAGGAATGGTTTTTGTGGTAAAAATGAGTTTGATGAGTGTCAATCTAAATCTAATTTGAGTCTTTTTCCTTTGTAATAGCCTTTTAAGTGTTTTGGATCAAAACAAGTCAAGTAGAGGTAGAGTTTTAAAGATCTAATTTGGCAGATCAAATAGGGGTTAGGATCTAGCTTAATTTAGGTTAAATTTGAGTTCATTTAGCTTATTGTAGTATGAATTCAATATGTTTTTAAACCAGTATCATTGGAAAAATCATTTTTAGCATGTTTTCTTTAAAAAGATTTTGAATGATGAAGATTATAATAACACAGCTTGTGCATATCTTTTAGAGAGTTGTTTAGCTTATTTTTGGTTAATTTGAGTTCATTTAGCTTATTGTAGTATGAATTCAATATGTTTTAAGTTTCTAGTATGTCAAGTCAGTTTTTGAGTCTTGAAACTTAGGCTGCAAATTGCCATTTCATTCAAAGTCCAAAAACATGTAGTATAGTCTATCACTTTCTTCTCATTTTTTTAGCTTATTTTCTATACCTTTTGCTTAATTCTTGCTTATTTGTATTGTTAGCTTATTAGTCTTAATATGTTTTTAGTTTTCAGCTTAATACATGTTGCTTATTAGTGCTTAATCTCAGCTTAAATTTAGTAAAATGTCCTTAAAACCTCCTTTTGTTTTATCTGTCTTAAGTGCTTTTAGATTCTTTTCAGCTTAATCTTTTTGCTTATTTCCTGTTCACTAGTGCTTATTATGTTTAGGATTAAGGCTGCTTTCAGCTTATTAGCTTTCCTAGTAGCTTTTTGAGTCTAAAAAGCCATACAAGTTTAGCTAAAAGTCTTATAGTCTAACTAAGCTAAACTGTCATTTTGGATAAGCTTATTTCCAGCTTATTATTAAGTTTCAAATATAGTTCCTTTTATTAAAGTTGCTTACTTTCATTTGTTCTTTAAGTTTCAAAAAAGAAAAAAAATATAGTTTTTCAAAAAGGGAAGCCACAGGGTTCAAACCTGTGACCTCCCCCTTTCTCATAGCCAACACCTTAACACACCACACGCTACCAACTGCCCTGGGGTCTTTTTCGTTTATAACTCTACAACATTTAATATTTAAACACGTTTTTAGTTTATAGCTTATTTGCTTATTTGAATTTTTTGGGCTTATTTATAAGCTTAATTTTTCCAGTTCTTATTTTTCTTTGATTCTTCATAGTATAAAGTATTTTTCATAATTTTTTCAGGTTTTTATAAATTATTTTACTATTTTTAATATTTTATTTAGAGTAAAACTGTTTTTAATTCATAATAAATTAAATAAAAGTCAAAAAAATATAATTCTTTTTTCTAAAATTATTTTTAATCATTTAGGATTTTTAAAAATTAAATTTGCTTTTGTAGGGTTTAAATTTGATAATTTAGGTTTTAGAGTCGGGTTTTTAATTCTCGTAAACGTTTTTAGGTTCGATCTTGAATTGTTTTAATTGTTTACTTAAGTTTATTTGTTTTTGCATATTATTAGTACACGCCTCGTCGGGAAACGACCCGGGAAGGTTTTGGATTTTACTTTGGGTAAAAGTAATCTTCTAGAAGCCTTGCGGAATACTTACTCTCACTCTTCTTAATTGATATTTTGATTTTAATTATATATATGTATATTAAGTTATATATATAAGTGTAATTAAGTTTCAAAGATCAAGTTTACGTTTGAAGATTAGTGTTTGAAGACCCTTCCCCGTGAAGTTATCGCTTTCATTTATGAATATTTTCTTCTATTATCAAGTAATCAAAAATTCCAAAAAAATTGAAAAACAACAAAATCAACCGTTGTGTCACTTGTGAATTCGGCTCACCTTTAGATTACAAACTATAAGAGAGGTATAAGGAGGGTTGATCCGACGAACTTCGACCCGAAAGGAAAAGGTTTTTAATACGCTTCGCGCTGACCCGTTCCTCCGCTTCTTTGTAAGTAATTTAGAAAGCTACCGTGCACCTTTGATTTTTCGGTCCTAAAAATATATTTTTTTTGTTTAAAATACATAAAAAAATTCAAAAATATTCTTCTTAATCTCAATTTGTTTAATTCTTACGTCGTCATTCACCCCACGATGTTGTTTTAAGTGTGGAGCCCGTTTGGTGGTCTACATTGTCGACAATGTACCTGTGATCGGTGTAGAAGAAAGTTTATGGTTGAAGTTTGTTCTTTATGTTGTGGTGAAGATGGAAAATTATTCGATAATTGTTCAAACCCAACTCATTTCAAAGATTTTTACAACTCACTTCAACAACCCCAAACTCACTCTGTTGAGTCATTCAATGACAATCCTAACTTTGGTTATACACCTCAAGAACCATTTGTCTATAATCAAGACCCTGGTGAAATTTTTTCACAAAGTCCTCCACAAATCGACCAACGTTATTGTTACGGGTGTGGAGTTCCGTTAGATGATTTATTTTGTCAATGGTGTACTTGCGAGTCATGTGGGAACAATGCTCATTATGGTTATGATTGTCCACCTCAAGTTCCGTTTGTCTACGATCGGGACCTGTGTTTCAATCAAAACTTTGATAATAATTTTCCACAAACTTCACCAAGTTTTCCACAACAATTTCCTTGTTGTGAAAACTGCGGGGGTCCTCATGAGAATTTTCAGTGTCAACCGATGAACCAGAATTTCTACGAACCTAATCTTTGTTCTAATTCTATTTCTTCCAGTTTTGTCCAATTCCAACCCTCGCAGTTTCCCGTCATTCATCAACCTCCTCAAGAAATGAGTATCCAAGATATGGAGGATCTAAAGCAGTAGTATTTAGATGAAATGAAAAGTTTAATTAATGAAATTTAGATTAAGGATTATCGTAATGAGAAGAATGATATTGAGATTAAGATTAATGAGCTTAAGGAAAATTTCAATGGAATGAGTATTGAAATTAATAAAAAGAAAAAGTTTCAGCAACTAGAGCAGGTGGCTAATCTTAGTACTTATCCTTCGCGACATTTCAATTCTTTTTGCTACGACGATGATGATGATGATGACGAGGAGTTTTATGTACCTATGAGTGAAATTTATAAGATTTCCCTTACTGCAATCACATCCAACTCACCGATTACGGACTCTCTTATAATGGAGGATGAGCATCTTAACACTATTCCAGAAACGGAAACGGACGAAGAAAATGAGTCTAGTGTTGAGGACCTTAACCTAACCCCAAGTGAGTCCGAGAATTTATCCGAGGATTTATCCGATATTAAAAGTGAGTGTGATATGCCCATTTGTGGTGATTTTACGACTTTTTCTAATCCTCTCTTTGATTCTAACGACGATTTTACCTCTATTGATGACGAGTCACTTTATGATGAGGACGTTCCGAAGGAAAATTTCAAAATTTATTCGAACCCTCTTTTTGATGAAGAAATCATTTCTACTAAGATAGATCCGCATCACTTTAATGCAGAGTTTGATCTTATAGAATCTTTGCTTAATCGAGATACTTCGATAGTTTCTTCTCCTAAGTCTGATTCTCTTCTCAAGGAGTTCTCCAGTGAACTAGCTCATATCGATTTGATTTCTCCAGAAATTGATGAAGCCGACTTTGATCTTGAGGAAGAAATTCGTCTTGTTGAGAAATTGTTGTATGATAATTCATCTCCTCAACCTCCGGAAGAATTTAATTCTGAAAATTCTGATGCTGTAATCGAATCTTTCTCTCCATCTCCTATCCCCGTTGAGGGTAGTAACTCTCTTATGGAGGAGATTCATATTTTTCTTACTCCGGATGACTCAATACCATCGGGTATTGAGAATGACGACTATAACTCAGAAGGGGATATTCTTTTCCTTGAAGAACTGCTTACCCATGATCCCCTTTCACTTCCTGAAAATGAGTCATTTCACTTTGATTGTTATTATGTTCCATCATCCCCTCGTCCTCCTGAGAAACCACCGGATGATGATGATGTTTACTTTGATATTGATCCCGATACGGGAGTTTTTACAAAAGTGGTGGGTGATATTTCTGATAATTTAACAACATAACTTTATGTATCTCATCGGGGCTTTAAAGCTTTCCAGATCATTTCTGATTTTTCTGAAAGCCCGATGATGATTTATGGAGGGAACATTCCTATCTTGGATGTCCCGTTTCTCTATTTCTATCATCCTTGACCAGCTCAAGTGTGACAACCATGATTTGAGCAGGTTAGTCAAACTGTTAGTATTGACTTATGTGTCTGTTGCAATATATGGTGTATGTGATTCTGTGTGTTTATATGAGTTTATGTAGGTTATGTGAGGTATTGGCAATCATTCTATTGAGTGTGATCATCTCAATGAGATTGGAATAGTGGTGAAATTGGTTGAGTTCATTTTGTTCACTTTTGAGTAACAAGGAAATGATTATTGAGATTTGAGCGTTTCTGTGTTAAATGTGTAAGTATTATTACGTATACGTATTTTTGTGTTAGTAATCTAAGATAGGTTTATATTTTTAAAAGTCTAGTGAATTTCGTTTAAGCAAAAAGTTATAGTCAAATTAGTTAAGGTTTTTATAAAAATTTAATGAAATACAAGTAATTATATAATTAATAAATAAAAGAAAAAAAAGAAAAAAAAAAGAAAAGGGCCATGGTCGGCCGGTTCTAAGAAAAAAAGGGGAAAAAGAATTTTATTTGGAATCAAATTATAATTAGTAAATATCTAAGACTCCTTATTGTAGGCTATAAATACAAAAGGCTTATAAATACAAAAACAAAGGATCCCTAGACCCTCATTTGTTCGGCCGAATTTTCCAAGAGAAGAAGAAGAGAAAATTTTAGGGTTCTTGGTTAAGGTATTTTCTAATCTTTATTTAATTCTAGTTATTTAATTTTCAATTCTTGTAATCTAAGCTTGATGGATTAAGGTTTATAAATTAGGGTTTATAAATTAGGGCTTTGATTTTTCTGGAAGTTTATAATGTTATAATGATTGTTTGATCATTAGTTTAATTGGTTACGAGATTTGACCTTGCGTTAGGTAAGTTTGCGAATTACTGTTTATTTTCACTGCAGAATTTTAGGCAGTTTTGTAACGAGCATAACTCATTCATAAAAATTCAAATAAACAATTTACAACATACTGGAGATAACCTCAGAGAGTCTACTTTCCATAAAAGTTGGCCTCGTGAGTTTTTATGGTCGGGAAGTGGGTTAAAGGGTCGTTACAAAATCAGTGTGTAAAACAATGACGAATTTTAGTTTTGATTTTTAAAAAAATACTTAGACATCTAGTTAGAGGCTAAAAATCACGTGGAAGTTAGTTTATATATTCTGTGTGACCCCAGAATTTTTGCTAAGTATGAAAGGAGGTCTAAAATGGTTAGCTAGTGCCATACTTTTAGGAGGTCAAATTCTAGATGAATTTTGGACACTTTGGATTAATGAATTTCTAAAAGGGGTTTATTTGTAAAAGGGTAATGGCTTTGGGAGATCTTATGAGAGGTTCATAGGACATATATGTAGCATGGTGAATTTTGACTTTGAATTGGTGGAAGTGTTTAATTGGTTTCGGTTTTGGAAGCGTAAGTGAGTATAAAATTTGCTCAAATACTGAGAAAATATAAAGTGTAGCAGTGAAAGTGTAAATGGCATATGTTGGTAGTTTGGAAAGGTTTCAATTCAAGTATAGAATTATGGTTGATAGCTTAGATATCCATCATAGTTGGGTTACATTCATATTGGTTGAAATGCTAATTGATGGTAGCTTTTGTGTGCTTAATCTTTTAAGATTATCCGTGATGTATTTGGTGAAGCTTTTTGTTGGTTTTTTTGGAAGCCTAAGCATCAGGTAAGTTTCATAGAAAAGAAAAATAAATAAAAAAAAAAAACTCCCACTTTTTAATGTTTTACATTGGGATGGAAATGATGCAAAGATGTCTTTTGGATGTGTTTAATCGCTGCGATTATGTTGTTTTACTTGAGGCATGAACGTTTATGTGGTTATTATAGGTGATATGCTTAATGTTGTTGTGATTGCTGTGTGATTCCGGTTAGAGGGTAGTGCTTCTACCTATTCCAAATCTAATTGGAGGATTGAAATAAGATCCCATTTCTGTGTGATTCTGGTTGGAGGGTAGTGACTCTACTCATTCTAAATCTAACTGGAAGGTTGAAATAATAGTTCATACATGTGTGATTTCCGATCGGAGGGGTGCTGTATTACCCCAGGCTTTGTTATGTGGATCGTGGGCACGTTCCATCCGTTGTGATTGATTGTGAGTTGTATGATAGCCTATGTAATAGCTAGCTTAAATTGTTCTGCCATGATATGTTATGTTAATCGCAGCAAATTATTTTGTTTTTTTAAGGATTGATTTGTGTCTTAAACCTATGACTCTCACCAACCATTGTGTTGACGTTTTAAGCATCATTTTCAGGTGAGGTTCATGAGGATATTAAAGCTAAGAGAAGTGGCTAGAATGATCGCTAGGATTACATTGGAGTTCGCTCTTGAGTTTATTTATGTTTTCTGTTTGAATAAATGCGTTAGGATGAATTGTTTGGATTATGTTCTGCATGTCATTTATTGACGAGACATCTTTCTCATTAATAAAGACACCATTAAATTTTGTGTATTGTTATGACACTTTCTGTCTTTGCTTTACTTTAGTTTTCATTTTAGTATTCTCTATATTGACACCATGTGTTGTGATGATATCCATTCTTGTTTACGCCTCGCGTTTCCGCCTTGGCGGGGTGTGACAGATTGGTATCAAAGCCTATGGTTATAGAGATGTAGGTGGTTGAGCCTAGATATGACTAAGGGTCCTTCTTGTTGAGCATTTAGGGCTTAAGTGTTTAATGCTATAACTGCTATGCTTCCCCTCTATTTTTGCATAGCTTATATATCTCGTATTTTGCTAAGTTGTTATTTTAGTTATTTTGTCTTCCATTATCTGATATGATATGTATTACTTTCTTAGTATTTTAGCTATGTTTTTCCCCCAACTATTATGACAGGTCTGCGTTCGTTTAGAGAACAATTTTCCCAATGGACTTAAGCCTTATATGGAGCCTCTTGTGGAACCGAAGGAGATAAGATAGTTGATCGTTTGTCAAATTCGCGTAATAGGGCTTGACCCGCGGAGTCGGGTGATTCTTGCAGAGGCAAAGTCAAACCCAAGCGAGGCCCATCATAAGTTTATCCCGTCCCTTTCCCTGGCTTGTTTGTTATTGCATTATTTCTTTCAGATATTTTGCATTTTGGGAATTGTTGCGAGATTTTCATTCCTTTATGTCGTTTCGATTTTATTTTGATATAAGTAAGTAGTTATGTAATGGAGCATCCTTTATGTGTTAAGTTGGAGTGGTTTAAGATGTGCAATGTGGTATATGTGCTTATATGTGAATTATGATTGAAATGGGTAATCTTGGAAGTAAGTACACGTGTGAAAGGAGGCACTTATAATTATGGTGGCCAACATAATTATAAAGGCATCACACACGTAGACTTGTGACCATGATTGCTGATTTGGTTTGGTTGTAAGATGGCAGTGTAAATGTTTTTTTTATTGATATGTGTATTCATGATAAGGATGGTAGTATGGGAGTAGAGAATTATTCTCTTACCCTAATTGGAGGATATGTTAACCTGAGTTGTATAGATAGTAAGTTTCCTTGCTATCTGGTATTTGCGGAAAGCTGGTATTGCTATTATAGAGGTTGCTTGTTTGCTCGGTTGTTTGTTCGGATTTACTAAGTCTAAGCTTAGCATCCCTTCATCGTACTTTGTTAGTAAGGGTACCTGATTTTCCTATTCGACATCTCAATGTATATTGGTTGTCCGGAATCTCCTTTTTCGGATATAGCCGCGTTTCGTTAGATTCTTTCATTGCATTTGATTTACTCGCATGAGTATCAAAGGTTTTTTAAACACTACTTGTTCCTAAATATTAGTGTGATCTTTACTCCCTTAATTGTATATCCATTGGTTTTCGTAAACCGTGTGGCGAAGTGTTAGTTATCGATGCTTTTAGGTTTGCTCTGTTGATCCATTGTTATTTGGGATAAGACCTTACGTTTTCTTTTGGGTACGTAACGTCTTGCATGAGTTTTCTTGTATACGGAGTTCGTTTGATTTTTATTTTTGAGTAATATGGTTTCCTGGTATTTCTTTGTTTTCAAACAATAGAATTGTGTTAGAGTCTGTACGATGTTTTACGATCCCTGTTGGTATTATGGTGTCCTTTGTTTGAGTAACATATTTCATAATTGATGTCTAATTATAAAACTCCCCCCCCCCCCCCTTTGAAGTATTGTGTTAGTGTTTGAGAAAAAATCTGGTTTATAATGATCTTTGTAAAAAGAATTGTTTAAATGTCTATACAAATAGGATAAGAAAAATTTTTAAGTGTTTAATAAATTTTATTTTATTTATAAGAAAAGCTGGTTTAAACAGTGATTCTGTGTTAGGTACGATATACATTAGATAAACCATCTCTAGATTTTTTTATGACAACCAGAATGAATTTTATAAAGATTAAATTTAAGACAATTTTATTTATTATTTAAAATGATTTTTATACTTAAAGTGACTTTCTTAATTTAAATTGATTTTTATAAAAACATTATTTAATTTGGTCTTTCGAGTAAAGTCGATAATTGGTATAAGAATTTCCGTCTTTTGATTGATTTTATTGTGTTCGTTTGTCGTGGTACGTTGTTGGTTTTCCCTTTCGTTGCATTTTCACTCGGTGCATATACGTATCCTTTCTTTCAAAGGATTCTTATGTCATATAATCCACGTCTACTTGATATATGGGAATCTCCTATATGCATTCTAGCCTTTGACTCGATATTCGTTTGTTAATCATATTCGTTGTTAATAAACCTTGGAAGGTTCAGTTGATACCGTTGAGTCGTGGAAGCTTTGATGTGCTTGTGGGAATGGACCGGTTGTCCAAGAGGAATTTTGGGATAGTATGTCCGGGGAAGGTGGTTAGGATACCGTTGAAAGGTGATGAGATACTTCTGGTTCATGGTGAACGTACTCAAGGAGTCGTGAAAACCTTAATGAACACTAAGGTAGGTGAATCAAATGAGTTGGTATTTTTGTAGTACCGAGGACTTTATTGACGTGTTTCCGGAAGACTTGTCAATGACCACCGCAATGACAAGTTGAGTTTCGCGTAGACTTAGTTCCTGGAGCAGACGCCAGTCGCGAAGTCTCCATATCGTTAGCACCTTTTGGAATGTACAAGAATGCTCTGAACAACTTCAGAGTTGCACGACGGAAGGTTCATACGACCATAGGTTCATTTTACGTGAGGAAGCACCAATGTTGTTTGTTAAGAGGAGGAGCATGGAGTTAATTTGCAGGTTAGAGTTGGAATTGTACTAAGGAAGGAGAAAGTTGTATGCTATGGTTACTAATGTGTGGATCAGTGAAATAATTGGAAGTACCTACGACACCATCCGAGATATGATTATTCTTAGGATTGGCAGGTTACTTACCTATGTTTCATCGCAAACTTTTCTAAGATTGTTAAACCCCTTACTTCCCTAACTTAGAGGAATCAGAAGTATGAGTAGGGCACAGAACGAGAAGGGGCTTTCTAGACTTTGAGGAATGATTTGTGTGACGCTTCGATTAATCGAATGTAGTGGTTGATGCGTTGAGAAGAAATGGAGAGTGAAACTAAGACGAGTAAGAGCAATGTCCATGACTATCTAGTCAAGTGTTAAGGGAAGCAAGATATTGGCTACTCCAAGTGAGCGTCCAAGGATAGAGAAAACATAACGGGCAGCAGAAATTGCGTGGACTCTGGACTCCCAAAATGGAAAAGAGAGCAGATGATGGTTGTACTTTATGGATTAAATTGTATAGTAAGTATGAGTATGAAATTTGCTACCATCTAGGTAAGGCAAATGTGGTGACTGAGGCGCTATGAAGAAAGGAACGAGTGAAACCTAGACGTGTTCGAGCGATGGCTATGACCATTCAGTTTGGAGTAAGAGGAATGATATTGGCAGCCTAAAGTGAGGCGTTCAAGCAAGAGAACGTACGCGCAGAAAGGCTTCATGGGTTAGATTGACATATGGAAAAGAAGGAGGACGAGAGTTTGTATTTCATGGACCGTATATGGGTTCCATTAGTAGGAAGTGTGAGAACGATGATCATGGATGAAGGTTCACAGGTCATAAGTTACTTGTGCATCTAGAGCGGATAAGATGTACATGATTCTTCGATGATTTGTATGGTGGCGGGAATGAAGAGAGATATTGCTACTTATGTTAGTAAGTGTTTGACATGTTCAAAGGTAAAGGTGAGCAACAAAGGCCTTGGGTTTATGCAACAAACCTGAGATACCTGAATGGAAGTGGGATAAGATCACTATGGATTTTATCACTAAGTTGCCTAGGTCAAAAAGTGGGCATGACACGATTTGGGTCATAGTCGATAGACTGACTAAGTCGGCTCATTTCCTGGCTATAAGAGAAGACTATAGTACTGAGAAATTGGCAAAGATCTACATTGATGAAATAGTCGCGAGACATGGAGTTCCTGTGTCGATTATTTCAGATAGAGATGGACGATTTACGTCGCGTTGCTGGCAGACTATGCAAAAAAGCGTTGGGACTAGAGGTTGGATATGAGTACGGCTTATCATCCTCAAACGGATGGGCAAAGTGAACGTACGGTTCAGACCTTAGAGGATATGTTGAGGGCGTGTGTAATTGATTTTGGTGGTAGTTGGGATGTTCATCTACCATGGCTGAGTTTTCTTACAATAATAGCTATCATTCGAGTATGAAGATTGTGCTCAGGTTTATAGCTGTACGGAAGGAAGTGTAGGTCGCCTGTTTATATGGTGAGATTGGAGAAAGTAGCTTGGATTTGGACCTGAATTTGGATCAAGAAAGACTTATAAACGTTGTGTGATAAAGGAGAAGCTAAATGCAGCGAGAACTCGTCAAAAGAGCTATGTGATAATTGGACGCAAACCAAATGAAATTCGTTGGAGGATCGAGTGATGTGAAAGTATTCACCTTGGAAAGGGGCTGTATTCGTTTTGGGGAAAAAAAGGAATGTAGCACCGAGATAGTTAGGACCATTTGAGATTCCTTGAATAGGATCGTCTGTAGCTTATCGATTAAGGTTGCCTGAGGAATTGAGTGGAGTACATGATACGTTTCATGTGTTAAACTTGAAGAAATGTTTGGCTGATGCTAGTTTGCATGTGCCATTAGATGAGATAAAGGTTGACAAAACTCTTCGTTTTGTTGAGGAACCTGTAGAGATTATGGACCGTGAAGTTAAGAGGTTAAAACGTAGTAAGATATCGCTTTGTGAGAGTTCGTTGAGAATTCTAAGCGTGGTCCTAAGTTAACTTGGAAAGCGAGGATTTATATGAAGTCTAAATATCCTTCAGTTGTTCGTTGCGCATAGCATGGTAAATCGCGCCTAGTAAATCATCGGGGACGAGATTCCCCTAAAAGGAGAGGCATACTGTGACAACATGATTTGAGCAGGTTTGTCAAGCCCCCTCCTTAGTATTGACTCTATTGTGCATGTTGCAAAATATATGGTGTTTCATTTTGTGTGCTTATATCGATGTTTATGTGGGTTATGTAGGTATTGGAAATCTATTCTACTGAGTTGTGATAATCTCATTATTTGATGATTGATATGGTGGTGATATTGAGTTAAGTTCATTGTTCACTTTAGAGTGACCAGAAAGAATTATTGAGAATTGAGGCGTTTCTGATGTTAAATGTATATAGTATTATTATGGTAATACGTTATTTTGTGTTAGTTATCTAAGATAGGTGAGATTTTAGTGGTAAGTTAAGAATAATGTAAAAAGTGTTAGATTAAGAAAAATGTAAAATTTCTATTTTTGGAAAGTTAGGTTGGAAATGAAAAGTTATTTTTAGAAAGGTAGTAAATTGCGTTTATGCAAAAAGGTTTAGTCAAATAAGTAAATATTTTTACAAAAACTTAAGGTTTTAATTGTAAATATACATATATATATATATACATATATATATACATATATATATATATATATATATATATATATATATATATATATATATATATATATATTATATTCGGCCGAAATAGGGGTTAAAAAGAAAAAAAAATATAATTAAAGTCCTAATTCTAATCTAAACCTAATTAGACTTAACCTACAACTCTACTAGGAGGCCTATAAATATAAATCATAAATCCCTAACCCCTATTCCCTTGAGTTCGACCGGCCATAGAGAAGAGGAAGAGAGAAGACGATTTTTTTAGGGTTTTACTATTAAGGTACGATCCGATCTTTTTAATTTTGGTTTGTTTATAATTCTAGTAATCAAAACATGATGGATTAGGGTTATAAATTAGCATTTATAAATTAGGGTTCTTAGGTTCCTGGAATTTTATGATGTATAGGTCATATTTGATCATTAGTTTAATTGTTTACATGATTGGGATCGTCGGTTAGGGTTTGATCTTTGAGGATAGTCGTTTTAATTCACTGTAGAAATTTAGTCAGACTTGTATAGGTCATATCTCGGTCATAAAAGATCAAATAAATAATTTACAATATACTGGAGATAACCTCAGAGAGTCTACTTTCTGGAAAAGTCGGCCTCATGAGTTTTTATGGTCGGGAAGTGGGTCAAATGGTCATTACAAAATCAGTGTGTAAAAAAGTTACGAATTTCAGTTTTGATTTTTATTTTTCTAAAAATACTTAGACATTGAGTTAGAGGCTCTAAGTTATGTGGAAGTTAGTTCATATATTTTTTGTATTCTATAAATTTTAGCTAAGGTCATAGTGAGGTCTAAGTTGGTTAACCAATGTCATACTTTTAGAAGGTCATATTCTGGACGAATTCTGGACACTATGGATTAATGAATTTCTAAGGGGTATTTGTAAAAGGGTAATGGCTTTGGGAGAGCTATGAGAGGTTCATAGGACATATATGTAGCATGATGAATTTTGGTTTGAATTGTGGGAGTGTTTAAGTAGTGCGTTTAGGGCGTGCAAGTGAGAGTGAAATTTTGCTTAAAACCAGAAAGTTTAAAGAGTAGCATTGAGTATAAATGGCATATGTAAGAGTGGGTAAAGGTTTTAAATAAGAATAGGACTATGGTAGATAGCTTAGATATCCATCATAGTTGAGGTTACATCATATTGGGTTGAATGCCTAATTGATGGTAGTTTATAATGTGTTTAATTGTTTAGATTGTTCGTGAAGTTTTGCGAAGTTTTGTTGGATCCTTTTTGGAAGCAAAGCATCAGGTGAGTTTCATAGTCCCTCTTTTTAATGTTTTTACATTGGGATGGAAGTGATGCAAAGATGTTTTGAATGTGTTTAATCGCTGCGATTATTTGGTTTTACTTGAGGCATGAACGTTTATGTGGTTATTATATGTGGTATGCTTAATGTTGTTATGATTTCTGTGTGATTCCGGTTAGAGGGTAGTGCTTCTACTTATTCCAAATCTAATTGGAGGATTGAGATAAGATCCCATTTCTGTGTGATTCCGGTTGGAGGGTAGTGACTCTACTCATTCCAAATCTAACTGGAGGGTTGAAATAATACTCCATTCTGTGTGATTCCGATCGGAGGGTAATGGATTACCCCAGGTTTGTTATGTGGATCGTGGGCACGTTCCGTCCCGTTATGATTGATTGTGAATTGATTGATAGCCTATGTGATAACAAGCTTAAATTGTTCTGCCATGATATGTTATGATAATCGTAGCAAAATTATTTTAATTAAAGGTTTATTTGGTGTCCTAAACCTATGACTCTCACCAACCATTGTGTTGACGTATTTTAGCATCATTTTCAGGTGAGCATCATGAGGTTAGGCGAAGTGGCTAGAAAGAGACTGCTAGGGTTGCATGGGAGTTCGCTCCTTTATTAGTTATGTTTGAATGAACCCTTGTTGGATGTTTTGGTCGTTCTTGTGGTTTTCGGTTTGTTCATGACACATTGATTATCTTTATTACCTTAGGTATGCATTTAGTGTTTCTCTATTGTTTACACCCATTGTGTGTGATGATATCTATGATGTGACGCCTATGAAGTTTACGCCTTGGCGGGATGTACAGATTGTTATCAAGCGCCTTATGTTATAGAGCTGTTTCTATAAAAATAATTCTCAAAGAGTAAAACTATAAAAGAACTAGGTGGTTGAGCTTAGACTATAGCTTAAGGGTCCCTCGTATAGATGCATTTAGGGCTTATGTGTAAGTATATACCTATTATGATTATTTTCTCTAAGTTTCATAAAGTACATTATATTATATATTATATATATATAAGTTAAGTTTTTCTTTGTTATTTTGAGATCCGTATCCTGATATATAGTCTATGTTTTGTGGTCTATTATAGTATGTCTCCCCCTATTCGTAGAAAGTACCATGATTCAGTTGCTTTCGCAACTGGGTGTAAAAGGATTAAGAGTAGCAAGCAGTGTAACCACAAGATCCGAATTCCTATTACCATGTGGCCGTGTAGAGTCGAAGAGAATATGACCTTGAAGGAAGTTGATGGAAAAATAGTTGAGGAAATTGAAACAAAGATAATTGCCAAGGATGACACTATCACCAGAGTTCCTGGAAAATTTCAAGGTTATGAAACATCTGAAGAAGAGCCAGTGGAACAACCTAGAAGACATGACCTGTATGGATTTGTGGATCACCCATAACTTCAACAAGGAAATCCTATAAATGAGGTTGTTCTTTGCACCACATTGATACCTCAAAAAAGCCAAAGGGTAACATGAATGGATGGTTGATAGAAGATGAGGAAGAAGTTGAGAGGAATGAAGTGGACTCGGACCTTGAGTCCACCGCAAGTAGTAAACCTATGTGGAAAGAAGTCAAACTAAAGTGATCATGGACCACCGTCTCGTTAAACTGCCCCATATTGTTATAAGTAATTGATGTATTTTTAGCTTGTTTTTCTTTCTTTCGACGTTTGGAGCCATGTTAGGAATGTTATTTTCGATGTTTGTGATTGAGTATTAATATTCATAAGTGGATTATTATAATTATTCCTGGTTTTATGTTAATGTTGTTTCATTTTTATTAAAGGTGTTGTTTATAGGTTTTTGTAGTTTATTTTATGACGTGTCTTCAATAAGGAGGGAGTTAGTAATTTAACAAACACGAATTTAAGATCAATGTTTTTAGACCGAGCCCTATTAGTTATTTATCTATTTTTGTTAGATATCATTTTTATTCTTTTTGGCTCGACTTGAATTAAAATCATAAATTTTAATTATTTGACGGTTGATTAGATATTTATTCCGCTATTTTTAGTTGTTTGAGAAATTGACACCTCCATATTTTAGCTTCGGAAAGCTTATTTATCTTTTATTGTAATACTTTTCGAATTTTATCCGCGTTTGGCCGAAACCGCGTCAAAATAGTATTTTTACAATTTTTAATATTTCAATTAAATGTTTTAAAACAAATATTATGATGTTTTAATATAAAAAACAAAAAAAATATAATTTATAAAGACAACATGTAAACCAAACACCCCTTTTCTTTTAATTAGCTCCTACAAAACTAAAATCCAAACACCCCCTTATATTTATTTACCTCTTTCACCAAAAACTAAACATACACACATTTGATAAAAACATCTCCCTCCTCATCCGCCTCCCATGGCTGCCAATTTCACCATATCTACCACCATCATTTTATAAAATGATTGAACATATTTTTAGCATCATAACATCATCTTAGAACCACTTGCAAAGTTTGGTTAATTTTCATGAAGATTTAAATGTGTTTTTGATGACTTTTCTTGAAGTTTTTGATTGGGGTTTTACATTATCAAGTAGGAAACATTATTTTAGGTTTTTAGAAGAAAGGTATTGAAAGATTTTGGGTGCTTCTTGGTTCGAAAATCAGCCACCAAGTCAAGTGGTTGTTTGTGTTGATTCACTAATTTTATTCCTAATCTTGTAAGTTTAATCTTTAATTCTTGATTTCTTTTGATTTTTGGCCATGCATTTTAGCCATGGTTCTTGGAAATAATTATATTTTTGATGTATGAGATATGTGGAAGAGATGTATATAGAATTGCATGTGATTGGATAGTTTTATAATTGATGTTTGGATGGATTTTGAGGTAGATTATAGGGACCGTTTTCAAATCAGTAGCAAAACGTGGCTATTCCTAATTATTTTTGGCCTGGAGCCTATGAATAAATTATATGGTTGGATAGATATAGTTATAAGGTTCATGTGGTTAATTGGATGGTTTATCAACTCCTCCTGATGAGGGAGTTATGACCATTTTACGATTGCTAGTCAAAACTGGAACATCGTTTGGAAAACGAGTTAAACTCCAGGTTAATACTCTAAAATGTAGAATAGGAAAGCTAATATCAGTAGTATACATCTTAATCTAACTTCTCCAAGTGGATTCACTTTAATATCTATTACGGTTTGGAAAATACGTCAAAATTAGTGTTTGGTAGGAAAATTTGGGACTGTTGCAGACCAGCAGTATAAATGGGTTAATTTCAGCAAACTTTTGGCCTAAGAAGGTCTGGATTATTTGATGGGGTTGTAGAAATAAGTTCAAAGTACATGTGTCGAGTTGTAATTAGTATAAGCCAGAGCAGAGTTATTAGCTCGAAAAGCCTAGTAACAAAGCGTGGCCAGATTAGTAATTATGTGCATAGAGCTAGATAAAAGTAGTTTTTAGCCTAGTACGTAGACATTATAGAGCATAGGCAGAGCTAGGAGGCCACTAGAGAAAGAGAGCAGGAGCAGATTAGAAGAGAGTATATATTGGAAGAGAAGATTAGGAAAAGGTGGAGCTATATGATGAAAATTGATAGAGAGAGTCAGAATATGTAAAAAGACTTATGTAGCAAGAGAGCAGTAAGGCATTAGCCATGGAAGAGTTAAAGAGAAGCAAGCATTAGTATAGTTGTAGCAGAGAATATAGCTAGAGCAGAAGAGATGAGAGAAAGCAGAAAGTGTAAGAAGTACAGAAGGAGCAGCATAGAGAGATAAATGAAAAAAGTAGGGAAGTAGAGAGCCATAGCAAGAAGGAGAGCCTAAAGTAGCCCTAGACCCAAGCCAGCTGTAATAAGTATAAGACAAGCAGGAGAATGAGCAGAAGTAGGTGAAGAGACAAAGCAGTATGTATTAGTATCAGACTTAAAGTGAATACCAGTAGCCAGAACAGAAGCAGCCTAATCTAGAGGAGAGAGATGAGAAGAAGAAAGATGAAACAGCCTTTGAAAAAGTTAAATTGTGTGGAGAGTATATGAGAAGAGCCTAGTAATATGGAGCATAGGTCGATAGCAGAGGAGAAATGATAAGTAAGGAAGTTGAAGATTCTCCAGCATTTAGCCAAAGACTAGCATCAAGAAAGACAGTAGAGGTAGAGCAGAGATAGTAGAGGAGAGGCAGCCTAGTAGCAAGAGCTAGCAAGCATTGAGGAAATAAAGAAGTAAAGCCAGGTCGCAGTCCTAATGCCTCAATGAGTAAAAAATAGAAACTTTTAGTTTTTGTAAAGTAGTAAACTAAGGAGTAGAGTAGTATAAGCGAACAATGGCAGAAGTAGTTATAAAGGGGTAGATCGGAGGTAGTAGAACAGCAAGGAGCCAGTTAGATGCAGTGCTAGAGAAAGTAAGAAGCTAGATTGTAGAGACAGAGATGAACAGGTGTGTGTATGGATGAGAGTTAGAGAAGAAAGTATAATGAAGAGAGTATAAGTTAGCACGGTGTATGATAGAGAAAGTAAGCATGAGTAGAGCAAGAGAGACATGCCAATAGAGCTAGCCTAGAGCAGAAGTTGATGAGTTATGCTTTCAGACAATTGCACAGTAGAGAGCAGAGTAAAGAAAAGTTATGTAGAAAGATGAAGAGCAGAAAGAAGCATGGTAAGCTAAAAGTAGAGAGCAGAGAGATGGCAGAGGCAGAGTCAGAGGCATGGAAGTGGCATAGGTAGAGAGCCAAGATAGTGGACCAAAGAGATAAGGAGCCTTAGCAGAAAAGAAATAGAGTATTTAGAATAAAGATTCAGATTAAGTATACCATAGAGCCAGAGACAGAGCCGTAGAGCAGTTAGACTAAAGAGAAGCCGGAGTAAGCAGCTAGATAAGAGCATGTCTAGCAGAGCAGTTTGATACTAAAGGAGTACTCAGCCTACAGAAAGTAGGAAGAGTCAAGAGTAGTATAAAAACAAGCACAGGAGATATAAAGTAAGAAATTTAGCTTAAGTATGTAGTAGAGTCAGTTAGATAGCAAAGATAGCCAGAGCAGTCAGCCTAATAGAAGCCTAAGAAGACCCTAGATTAAGCACCTGACGCAAGAGTAAGCAGAAGCAGAGGTAGTTTGTATGCTAAGTTAGAGTTAATATTTGAGTTAATTGAAGGAGTATTTGAAGACAATTTTAAATACTAAGTAAGAGCCTTTGTCAGTTGAGAGGCCAGCCAGTATTGAGTAGAGAGACAGGAAGAAGAAGGACCAAAGAGAACGAGAGTAGAAGCCAAGAGCTTGTTTACTAGTAGTTGAGTATATGAATGGATGCAGATGTTAGTTTAGTTTAAAAGTTCTGTAGAAGCGGCTAGCAGCAGCAGAGCAGACGTGCTGAGTTCAAGGCAATAGAATAGTTGCTAGAAGTAGAAGAGAGAATAAGCTAGAAGTCAGTGAGCTGTAAGATTGAAGAGATAAGCTGCAGCCTAGCTAGTATATGCTAGATAATTAGTGAGTAAGAATAGAGTAAGAAGATAGAGTTGAATTTTAGTAGAGAGCAGAAATAAAGGATGAGCTCTATGGAGTAGCAGCAGAAGAGCGTAAGCCTAAATGCTCCCATGTTTTAGAATAGCCATAGTTTAGGCAGACAGCTCAAAAGTAGAAGCATTAGGAGAAGTTAAGAAAAAGTAAAGCAAGCAGAGAGAGAGGGATGATAGTAGCCTAGACGAGCAGGGATATAGCAAAAGTTTTAATATTCTATAACGTTCAAAGTAGAGAGAAAGCTAAGCGGTAGAGTAAAAAGAGTAGAAGTTTCAGTTAAAGAAGAGCAGAGTGTAAAGCAAGCAGCATAGAAGGTAGAAGAGAGTAGAAGCAGATCAAGTAAAAGTGTATCAATGGTAGATTTAGAGTAAATGAAAGAAGAGTAGTTGTAAGAAGTACAGCAAATGACAACAGAGCAATAGCAGTTAGAGCAAGTTAAAGAGAGTAGAATTTAAAGAGAAGCATGCTTTGAAGAATTTAAAGGGTAGTGATAGAGCGCAGAGCAATGACCAATAGTTAGTTTAGAGAGAAGAGTAATAGGTTGCAAGAGTAGAATCGTCACTAAGGAGAGCTAATAGCCCAGATGCTTCAGAGATGTAGAGTAAAAGGATTAAGCAGCGAATGAGATACGAGATAAAAGAGTCCTCCAATTTTGGCCTGAAGACAAGCAGAGTTAATTTTTGAATAGAGAATGCAGGAATTATCGAAAGACGAGCCTATGAGTAGAGAGAGCCTAAAGAATTGTACAGATGAGCTTGAAGAGCAGACTTAGATTAGAATGCCATAGAGCAGCAAGATGTGAGTATGTAGTATACAGTGAGTAGAAGAAGAGTTAGAACGAGAAGTTTAAGCCAAAAGGTTTTGCCTGATAGTAAGTCAGAAGATTGAGGCATTTGAGGAGAAGCTTACGAGAGAACAGAGAGGAGCCAAGTCAAAAAGAGAAGCCCAGTAGTAGATTCAGCTATTTAAAGGCTAGAGGGTGCAAGCAGAAGAGTAAGATATAGTAGAAGAGCTCTAGACAAGAGCAGTAGCTAGGAGCCATTATGTAAAGTGAGTGTTATAGTGTCAGCAGGCAGAAGTATATAGGTAGAGAAGAGAGCAAGTAGTAGCTAGTATGCTTAGTGGGAGAAGTGAAAGAAAGAGAGGAGCAAATGAAGGACGATAGTGCGGCTGAGTAAGAATATTATAGTGTAATATAAGAGGTTTAGACGATTGTGAAGTGCGAGAGGGTAGCAGCAATGAGGCAAAGATACGAGTATACAGTGTGAAAGGCAGCGATGAAAGCAGAGCCTAGGTTTAGCAATAAACGATTGAGAGTATATACTAAGAGTAGTTTAGTATGCAAAGTAAGATAGCCTAGAGAAGTGTATAAGCTCTTATGATAGTTCGCAGTTCTGTCTCTTAGTCAGCGAGTGAGAGAGAGCATTGAACGTAGAGAAAAGTTAGCCTGCTTCAGTAAGAGAGCTTAAGCAGCAGAAGAGGAGTAGCTTGAGAGTGAGAAATAGTATTAGTACATTAGAAAAAGAGAGCCAAGAGGTCTGGATCTAGCGAAGCGCATTTAGTGTAAGGTAGTTCTTTTGTAGCATTACAGCCAGAGAGCCAGAGTAGCTGAGGCAGCGAAAGAAAGAGAAGCCTTCAGCAGAGAGACAAGAGATAGCAAGCAGCAAGTAGAGCATGAGACAGAGCCTAGAGTCTAGCAGCCAGCAGTAAGCCTAAAGCAGTATGAGTGTAGAGAGAAGCAGAGAGAAATGATATGGAAATGTGAAAAAATGAAGAGTAGAAGAGCCAGTAATAGAGAGAGGAGAAATTGAGAGAGCACGCAAACAGTTAAGAGAGTAGAATAAAGAAGAATGAGCCACTAGTTAGGGAGGTTAGAGCCAGAGTACAGCCAGAGGAAGAAGTTGGAGAGACAACCCAGCGAGAAGAGAGCAAAATGAATGAGTAGTATTCTAAATGGAATAGAGCATGATAATTAGAAGAAGGGAGCTGAAAAGTACAAAGTGGTTAAATGAGATACGGTATAGGAGGAGAGATGAAAAGAAGAAGGAGAGAGCCAGTAAAGAGCATAGAGAGTCAGCCAGAGAAGAGCTAAGAAGCCATGCCAGAAGTAGCATATAGTATATAGCCATAGATAAGAGTAGACAGAGAGAAAGAGTAATTTTGATGGTAGTAGAAGGAGAGAAGTTTCTATTAAGCACGAAGGAGAGCAAGAGAGAGATAACGTAGAAGAAAGAAAAGTGTAGAAGCAGGTAAACAGGGGGGGAGATATAGAAAGCTCATTTAGAAACGAAGCCAAGAGAGGCATAATATGCATACTACCAAGACGAAAATAAGATTCTAGATAGTATAAGAAATAAGGAAGTAGTAGTATATTATAGAAGAGATATTAGCTATATAGAGAAGAAAAGAGCAATAGCTAGAATATCGAGAGACATAGAAGAGCATTTAAATAAAAAAATAGGCCTAAGTAAGTCTGCATTGCAAGCTGAGAAGCAAAGTAGAAAGTAAAGAAAGAAAAGTAAGAAAATTATAGCAGCTCAAGTAGAACTAGAGTAGAAGCTTAGTAGTTCAGGGACCTAAAAGTCAGCCCTAGTAGTAAATACTATGACAGAGCAGGAGTAGCTCAAGCATAAGCAGAAGTATAGACGTAGTCTGTTATGGTAGGGACTGTGTACTGGAATTACAGAGACAAAGAGAATAAGCCAGGTTGTGAGTGCTTGACCTGCTCGTGAATATGAGTAGAGAGAGTCTTATAAAAGTTGATGAGGATTAGGATATAGAAAGTGAAGATGTGTGTTCAGTTGTGCCCACCACAGAGTAAGAGAGTCATGTGGTCTCACTAAGAGCTTTATGTTAGATAGTTAGTAAAAATACAGAAGTTAAGAGTATTAAGAGAAGTAATAAAAAAAAGATAGTAGATAGCAAGATTTAGGATTGTATAAGTTGTAGGATGAGCAGTAAATTAAGAGGGGTTGAATGCGAGAGGGTAGAGGTATTATCATGAGAGAAGTAAAAGCATTGAAGCGACCAGCCTTTAAAGAGGTCAGCTTAGAAAGCTAGAATATAGCAGTTACAATCCAAGAGAATTAAGAGAGTCTCATAGTATTTAGAGCTTATGAAGCAAAAGTGTACAACAAAAGTTTTTTGGAGGTAAGAGTAGAAGTAGACGCCTCTAGTTGTTGTAGTTAGGAAGCTGTGTAAGGACTATGAATTGAGGAACGTTTTATTCAGTAGCAAGCAACCTAATATAGCATACTATTAGATTAGAAGAAGGATAGAAGAGCTAGAAAGAGAATGTGATAAAACATAGATTCTTAACTTGTAGATTAAACCGAGATGGTATAATAAGCACAGTAGGCACCTCACAGATAGCACTGAGCAGTAGATGCTTAGAAAAAAAGTAAAAGTAAGCCATTAGTATAGAGCTCTAGAGCTCACAATTCTAAGGTTAACAGCTATGAGTTCAGTAATAATCAAAGTTATTTTACACTAAGAGTCATAGTTAGAATCAAAGGAGCTAAGACAAGCCTAATAATAATACGTAGAGATGATAGGAGACACTGAAGAAAGAAACGTCTATTTAAAGCATAGTACATAGAGCCTAGAAGTAGAATAGTAAGTGTAAGAGCTAGACAGTAAGCTATTTATAGCTAAAAGAGGCAGCTAAAGGGTAGAATAAGGCAGCCAGTAGAAGTGAGAGAAATAGTAGTAAGTAGTTAGATGCTCTTCTTAGGAGTAAGTAGTATTATTCAAGCGAGGAGCTAGTGTTAGATTATTTGAAGCAGAAAGAGAGCTTAATGTTAACCCATTAGCAGAAGAAGCAGCAGCATAGAGAGAGTGATAGCAAAGAGAGAGAGCAGTGGAGAATCAAGCCTATAAGCCATTGCAGAGAGCCAGATAATGAAGAGCGTAGCGAAGAGTTACAGAGAAGAGAGCTATTGAGCCCAAAGAGAGCGAGAAGCCTTAATAGAAGTGTCAGTAAGGTGAAGAGGAGAGAGTAGTGAGCTATATTAATAGTGAGTACAGTATAGATAGGATAAGAGAGTGCAAGAAGCCAGCCAGAGAGATCTAAGGCTCGTTAGAAAGAAGAGTAGAAGAGAAGAAAGAAAGATGCCAATTTGATAGCAGTAAAGTCTAGGTGAGTTTCATTTAGAGGAGAGCATTTATAGCAGCAAGGTGATAAGTGAAAGAAATATGAGAAAGAGTAAGTGGTATAAGAAGAAAATCAATGAAAAAGGGTTGTGATTTGAATAGAAAAGTTGAGCTCATAGCTCTAGCGAAAGGTACAGATTAATGGAGCAGTATAAGAAGAGAGAAAGATTTAGAGAGATGTAGAGTGAGATAGAGAAAGCTAGAAAGTTATTGAGCCAGGAGAGAGTAAAGACAAAAAGAAAAAGAAGATAATTATAGACAGATAGGAGAGCTCAAGAAGAGCAAGGAGAGAGAATAGTCAGTGTAGAAGAGGCCTAGAAGGAAAGCATTAAAAAATAGGCAGAAGCAATGCTTAATGGGGCAAAGCATAAGATAGAGCTAGTTGAGAGAGCCCCAGGAGAAAGAGAAGCTAGTAGTATAAGTATTAGTAAGGGGGCAGAGTACGATGTCATTTTAGAGACGTTAGAGCTTTTAGTAAAGGAGCAGCAGCCACCATAGAGATTAAAGCTAGCAGAGAGGAGCAATATAGATCCAGAAAGTTAGAATAGAGTAGAGTTAAAAGAAAAAGAAGAAGAAGCCCCTAGGTATAGCAGGAGCCAGCCAAGTATAGTAAGAAATAGCAAGAAGTATAGAAGCTCAAAATTAGAAGTTACTAGCCTTGAAGCTAGCAATATATAGTGAGAAGCATAGGTAAATGTTAGATACTGTAATTAGAGTCAGAGAAGTTAAAGAATAAAGAGAGAGCAGGGATAGATGCCTTAGAAGTAAGTTCTACGAGAGAGATGAAATTAATAGCTAGGATAGAATAGATGTCAATGGCTTGAGAGAGAACTCAAAGAGCGCAGTGTAAAGAGCGCTGTAGTAAGATATAGAGAGCCAGAGCAGATAGAAAGCAGCTAGCCATAGGAAGAAGCAAGAGAGAAGAGCATATAAAGTATTGCGTATTAGGAGGAAGCTGTTAAGCTAGAAGCGAGAGAGAGAGAAGAGAGCCAGTGCAGAGATGCCGAAAGAGAAGAGTAGCCAAAGTAGCCAACGAGAAGTAGAAGAAGGCGCCAAGCCAATAGAGATAGATAGACAGCCAGAGATGAATGTATGGTCATAAAGCAGATTGTCTATTCAAGCAATAGTAGTAAGAGTAGTAATATGACAGAAGGGAGAGATGAAGCCATACTAATAAAGAGAGTAGAAGAGGAGAGAGCAGACATGGAACGAGTATGATGCGAAAGAATGAGAGATTATTCTATATGCAAAATGCCATGCTATTTAAGATGCAAATAGCTAGAAGAAGTATTAAGATGACTTAAAGAGAAAGCTCAACATTTTAGAGAAAACGGAGAAGAGAGCCTAAGATGTCAATGTTGAGAAGAGTTAGCTAAAGAATCGAGAGCCATAGCTCCAATAGAGAAGCAGAAAGCATGAGAAGTGAGAAAGAGTATAAAGAGTTGCCATGTTAGAAGCAAGGATAGCCAGAAGACCTATCAAAGAAGTTTCAGCTACAGACTGTCAGCTGAAAGAGAGATATAGAAAATTTCAGGCAAATTTTATTAAAGAGCCTTAGTTTAGTGGAGATAAGAAAGTCTAGAGCTTAATGATATAAGTAAATTATAGAGTCTTTGTAGAGTAAAGCCTAAAGAAGCATCTTATAGCTAAGCAGCGAAGTTTGAAGCAGGAGCAAGAAAATTTAGTAGGATGAGAAGCTATAGCAAAAGGACGGCCTAGGTAGATGAAGTCACCGAGAGATATAGAATTTGCTTTAGCTCTAGTAATTAAAGCCCCAAATGAGCCCAGAAGACTAGAGCCGATGTATAGGAGTGTGCAATGATAGAAGAGACTAAGTAGAAGTTACGTAAAGCTAGTTTGTTCTTAAATAACAGTAAGCCAGCACAAGATTATAAGGAGTGTGAAGATGATTTAATGAATGTAAAGACAGCTATAAGAGTAAGTAGATAGCTACAACAGGAATTGTTGCATGCCATGAGAGTGAAGCAATGAAGAGAATAAGAGATGAGCAGTTGAAGTGAAATTGAGCTGAGGACTGTAGTAGCAGGAAGAATAGGCAGACACTATTCGAAGTAGTCTAGCCAAGAAGTAGTGTACTAACGGAAGCCTAGAACTAGAGTTTAGCAGTAGTAGAGAGCTAGAATTAGAATATATTACAGAAGCTGTGGATAAGCCAGCAGAAATTAGAATGAAGTAGAAATGCTGAAGAGAGTTAAAGTGAGTAAGAGTTAATTATTCATTTTAGAGCAAACTTAGGAAGAGTTTCAAGCACGATTTTAGTTGTAACATTTACATGTACAAGACATGCCAAATGTAAGTTTGTTTAAGTAAAAATAAATGTATTTGAACATGTTATATAAGAGCTAGATAACAATAGCGCAGTAGCACGAAGTAGCAGAGAGAGTCAAGAGCCAAGCAATGTTAGAGCCTTAGAGCTAATGTGAGTATGGAGAGTAGAATAGCATGCCGTGTGGAGTTAGAGTCAAAGATATATTTTTAGCCAATAGAGTAGGAGGAGAGAGAGCAATAAAGAGAAGTAAGAGAAATGTAATAGTATAAGATGGAAGCAAAGCACTATCAAAAAAAAATGACAAATAGAAAGAGCATTTCTAGAAAGCTGAAAAAGAAGAAGAATAGAGCAGCCTAAAGATAGAAAAAGAGTGAGGAGAAAAACAGTAAATGAGAGAGCAGAATAGATAGCCAGAAGAGAAGAGAAAGAGTAAGGGGATTAAACGATAATATAGAAGTGTAGATAAGTAAAGTCTAAAAAAATAGAGATAAAGAGCAGTAGCTAGAGAGATGAGAGCTAAAGATAGAAGCAATATTCTATAGTAGTAGAGTCAGACGAAAGCAGAGTTGAATAGCCACCAGAGTAAGAATAGCATTAGAGCAGCAAGTATTTAATAAGCCAGAAACAGGAGAGAAAGCAGAGAAAAAGTCAAAAGACGAGAGCAGAGCAGCCAAGATAGAGAAGACTAGTCAGAGAGACAGCAAGCATCAGTAGCCATAGCAAAGAGAAGTAGACAGAAAGAGCTAGTAGCAAGAGACCAGCCAAGCAGTTTCAGAAGAAAATGGCACTAGGAAAGCAATTCTAGTAATAATTCAGAAGAGACATGTGGTATATGCATTAAAGCAAGAAGCGAGCCCAGAGAGCAAATTCTAGAGTAGTAAGCATATGTGTAGACCAAGGTTAGAGGTTCAGGAACAGTAAGCTGCAGTTACGAAGCGATGCAGCCAGCAAAGATTGATCAGCCGATAAGAGCCAAAGTTAAAATGCAGATAGCAAAGTGAAACGAGGAGAGGAACGTAAGTAGATAAGAAGAAGTCGTAGAATAGAGCCACGTGAATGATGTAAGAGCCCTATGAGGAATGCATAGTCATATATGTATAACCTGAAAGTTAGAGAGGAACGCCAGATTTTAAAGTATGGACAGTTATGAAAGTAATAGCCAAAAGCCTGCTAAAGTAGAGCAAAAGTAGTGAGAAAAAAAGAGTAGCAGAGAGAAGCACAGAGACAAAGCATAGAGTAAGAGGTAAGTCCAAAAGATGCTTGAAAGTAAGTTAGCCACAAGTAACGTTTAGTAAAAGATTTAGAAGCAGAAAGAGCAGAAGTGCCGAATGTAATTGGAGTAGAAGGTTTTAAGCAAAGAGAAGAGCTCAGAACTTCTAGAGTAGAGAGTAGCCATTAAGATAAGCAGAATATGCCAGCTAGGATGAGTAGAGAGCTAGTAGAATGAAGTAATAAACAATATATAGTTAGTATTATTTAGATAAGAGAATAGTCAATAAAGAAAGCAGGAGCCAGATAGAAAAGCCAGCAGCAGATTTTAAGTCAAGCAAGAGGCAGTTTATAGATATCTAGGAAAGTAGGTTAGAGAGCCCAGAAAGTAAGTAAGAAGTAGACCTTAGAAGAGAGAAGCCATGTCTCCTCCGGATGAGTAAGATATGACCGATTTACGGAAACTAGTCAGTTCTGAACCACTGTTTGAAAAAGGGATTTAACTCCAGATTTTTTTACTAAAGTGTTGGGTTTTAAAACATGGTTAAACACTAGAAATCATAATATTTCATCTCTCTTTGGATTCAACTTGATTACTATTATAGAATAGGATTTATGGCCAAAACCGTAAGCGTTAGAAACTCAGTGAACTTTCTATTTTGAGTTAAGATTAGTAAAAACTCATTTTCCGTGGATTGGTAAATGGTTTGATTAAAAGGTCTAATGTTTTGGAAACTAGACTTAAGTATATTTCCAGGGGTTTAAAATCCCATCTCCTTGTATCTTTTATAGGTTAAGAGATATGGTCTTGTAAAGTTGACTAAAAATTCAGCAACATAGTTTTACGCCTTTTCTTGAGAAATAAAAGTGCGGCCGCATAGTAATAAGATAAGAATCGCTAAGCGAGACTTAGTAGACACTTAATGTAGTATAAGTTCAGGTTGTATACCAATTTGGGGATAAAAATACTTTGGTTAAGTCTTAATGCAATGCCATCCATATCTCGGAAACATATCTCGTGATCATTTGATTTACTTTTACGTATCGATCTTCTTTATCATACTAAGTCGCGTCACGCCTTTTTAGGTGGTGCTTAGGCGTACTTTTCTCTCATCCAAAGATTCATCTACTTCTGATCTCCTTGCTAATACGGTGAGTTCATAGCCCCACCTTTTCTCTTTTAATGGCTTTCATAACTATTTTCGGGGTGAGAATACATGCTCGTTTTACTAGTAAACTTATTGATTTCTACTACATGAGCGCTACATGAATGTTTTTATTAAAGCTTTTACTTGCCTACCACATGATTTCTAATACATGTTTGATACATGGTTGTTTACTTATAAATTTATTAAAGCTTGATTTGCTTACTACATGATTGAGATCATTGATTATCTATTTACAAAACCGTGAGTTTTGAAGACATTATTTGTTTTACTAATGGAACACAAGTGCTTGAAGGGTATGCCTGACCCGATTATGAAATTATCTGCATGAGTCGCTATTGCCAAAGTCCCTAATTTCATGAACCGTTAATTGCCTTGTAGGGGTGAACGCTAGTACATTTAATAGATCTATTGGGTTTGACAACCCCGTCCGAGGTCTGAATCGAATTCTTTCGAAAACCTTTTTAACGGGTGATTTGTATTGAGAATCGTAGGTATGAGGCAATAATACTAGGACTTGGGGCGGGCAAACTGTATTTGCATTTGAATATGCGTTATGTCAAGGTTTCGGTGTCATGAGCTCAATGCATTGGTTAATGTTGAATGATACTATGAAATATGTAGCTGGTTGATCTTAAAACCTTGTGGTGCATATTGAATATTATCTTGATTTATCGAAATCACTACTTGGATTTTGAAAATAATATTGGAAAATGTTGGTCCTTATTTAGCGCGTTGCTTTTTCTTTACTGAATTATTTACTTGAATTATTTCAATACTGCTTTTACTTTAAACCTAGGATTCACTCCAACTTGATTGTGACGTTTTTTGCATTGTATTTTTCTCAGGGTATTATATTGCTAGTGAGTATACCCCCCCCCCCCCCCCCCCTTAAACCCTGTTATGGCGTGCCAGGTGGGCGGGTAGGGTAATGGGTCAAAGTGGAATGTTATTATGGTGCAGATTGAGCTGGGTTGGTTCAGTCAGTAAAAACAGTTTTTAACACTGTTTCAATGGTTGCATGAAACACCTCAATTTCTTCCGAGTCCATGTGTAGCAACCACTATTATCCGACCCCTTAATTATTGATGCACCCTATGACAAGCTTTTCTTCTTAACTCATTGTAATGAAAAGTGTAGTAAGAGTGAGTGGCTGGGTTTTTTCTTGAGGCTCCAGAACGATGATTTGCATGGTTGCATCAATATAGACACTATAGGTTGAGTCTATACTTGATAGTAATAGTGCTATCTCTACTCTCTAGAATCTGGGCTGATGCTGTAAAATAGTGACCTGGTTTGCTCGGTTGCCCATATAAGTAATTATAATTCTATAAATCTTAGCCTTGGTATACAAGTGCAGGGAAACAGGCTTATATGGTAGTTATTTCATAGACCACCGCTTGAATAAGTTTAGATATCTGATGTAACATCTTCCATATCATTGATGGTGCAGATGTGGAAGTATTACTTGTAATGATGTTTTATTATATTATAATTAACTGTTACCACATAATTATCATCAAACACAATGTGACACACACACACACGTGTCTCCCTTTGGCGACATCCCGTAATTTCCCTTTTTCCATAAAATCACCTTAACTTAACAGAAATGAGCATTTTAGCAACCTTCAGATATCATGGTTTTTTCTAGAGTACCTCACTGTGTTCTCCATTTTCCTATCTGAGTGGAGCGTAGTTTGGGTCTGAATTTGATTGGGTTTGTTATAATCAGACCGCATGACAGTTAATGTTTTAGAACATCATAGAATATGAATTGTTGTGTGCAATGATCTGGCATTCTTCATATTCAAATAATTGCATTGAGCTAAAATTCCTATCTTTTTATTGTCTGCAGGTCTCAAAGCCTTTAAATCAAGTCCTATCAACTTTGGTAGATCAAGAGTCTGCCTACCAAATAGAACATGATAATTTGAATACTGATGGTGTCTATACGGTGGAAGAATTTGAAGTCCGAATTATGGAACCTGAAAGTTCTGGTGGCCCCTGGAAAACTAAAGGAACAATTCGTATGCAAACATCTGAGAATGCGTTGACTGTGCGAGTGGTTACATTGTCTGTAAGTTATTTTTTCATTTTATACTTGCTGGTGTTTAATATTTGTTTCTTGTTATTGTCATTTATAACTGCTCTGAAATGTCTCATTTGTGCTAGAATACAACAACCAGAGAGAGTGAAACACTCTTGGCAGTTGGGACGGCCTACGTGCAAGGCGAGGATGTAGCTGCAAGAGGACGCGTTCTTTTGTTTTCTGTTGAAAATGGCACAGAAGGTTCACAGGCAACGGTAACTTATTATGCTGTCCCTCATTAATCTGTTTAAAGTCGGCGAGTCAGACAGGTTTGGTGATTATTGGCATAGGTTAAAACAAGTCGGGCTGGGTTGTCATGAATTTTGTTTGTCCTAAATTACTGATTTGCTAATAACTAGTGTGAATATGACGCATTCAACCCGTTCAATTCACTTGGCCTGTGGAAGATATTGCACAACCCGTTTGACCCATATACGATAAATAAATGGGTAATATAATGGCAACTTCAGGTGTAATATATTGTTTAAACTACTATACCTTCTAAGATTTAATGTCAGCTGTCTGCTACTCTGGTTGTTCTTGAAAATACGTATGTTTTGTTTTGTTTTGTTAGGTTACAGAGGTGTACTCAAAGGAAATGAAAGGTGCTATATCAGCAGTAGCTTACTTCAACAAAAAGGTTATTTTTAGTTGATTCGGGTCCTAAAATTATCCTACACAAGTGGACTGGTTCTGATCTGAGTGGTGTTGCCTTTTTTGATGCTCCTCCACTGTATGTAGTCAGCTTAAATATTGTGAGTGATCTTTAACATACATTGTGTCTTTTATATATTGCACGTCAACTCCATATTATGTTTTCAAGCAAGCATATTCCTTGATTGCTTAGCTGTCCAGTAACATAGTTTCTTAGCCCGTGAATGATGACTTCTAATTTTGTATAACTTATTGCAGCATAAATGAATTTTAGTGAATCACATGCTATATCTAGATAGGTCTTATATTTGAATAGTTGATCATCATAGCGGGAAATCACCTATATATAACATGTAATCTATTATGACCATAGTGTAATTAAATGGCCTGTTAGAGGACTCTGACATCTATCTTATATTAAATCATGAAATACTTGGTTTGGCTCAGTGTCTTGGTTAGAGGTGGAAATTTGACTCATTCTACTGTGATGTGTGTAGTTTGGCTGCTGAAAGTGGAACTCGCTCAAATGGGTGAATTTGTTGAAAGTTGCACAAAGTTAATTTGTAAATTGTATCTAGTCAAGAATTCAAGTTATTATTGTAATAATGCTGTTTTTGTAAACATCTATATGCTCCAGCTATTTATAAAAAAGTTATAATAAATGGACAAAGAAGTGTTTGTGGGTCAACCCATCCTGACCCCAGCATCTCAAACGGTCTTAGAAAAACGACCCTTTTCAACTTTAATATGTTTTGTTCCCGTTAAGCGACTCATTCATTCATCCATCTCTAGTTTTGGTTCTTGTGGAGTCCGATCCAGCATTGAATCGATAACAGGATCCAATTTGTACCATTCACTCTTTGACATTGCTAACATGCTTTGTTCCTATAAGTATATTACTTGGTTTTTGTATGTTTTGTGTTATATCTCGATCATGACAATGATTTCTTGATGCTTTCTTTTCTAGGTTAAGAATTTCATCTTGATTGGAGATATCCACAAAAGCATATATTTCCTAAGCTGGAAAGAAAATGGATCTCAACTGACTTTATTGGCCAAAGATTTTGGCTCACTGAATTGTTTTTCTACTGAGTTTCTTATTGATGGAAGCATTCTTAGTCTCATGGTCTCTGATGACAGAGAAGAACAGTACAGGTTAGCATGTCCTTTATATATGCTTCCTTTTATTATGTCTTAGACCCAACTGGTTTGAATCCACATCATTGCTATAGGTATTCTTGGGGGTTTTGGTTAATGTTTTTTTTTGCTAAAGCAAAAAAATATCACAATTCTTCAGAGGTTTGCAAATAACTAAATGTGGATTTGTATATTTGGAATTCTCATATGGGCTACCATCTGTATGATTTGTTATGCTGTCTCAATTGGCTCACGATTATTTCTTTAGACGTGAGTTGGCAACATCGACCTGTTACGGATTAGTTGATATAGCTTAAATTTTATCAGTAATGGGTCAAACGGATTACTTTAAAATTTTGTTTAAATGGAAACCTAATAATGTGTAAATTCTGAGATTTTGCCCGTTAACGGGAACAAGTCGAAACTCGAAAGTGGTCCATAGTGCAAATTCATTGCATATGCTTCTGCTAATTCTATTATAGTTTTTGACCCATTTTCTGGACAGTAGTTGTCGTTTTGATTTTTATTTCTCTTCATTTTTTAAATTAATTTTAAAAACTATGCTAATATTTACCCTCTTTTTTGCATCAAACTCAGATACTCTATTATGCACCAAAAGCGTCCGAAAGTTGGAAAGGACAAAAGCTTCTTTCAAGGGCCGAGTTTCATGTCGGGGCACATGTGACTAAGTTTCTACGGTTGCAGATGCTTCCTACGTCAACCAGTGCTCAACCAGGCTCTGATAAGACTAACCGGTTCGCCCTTCTGTTAGGCACATTGGATGGCAGCATGGGGTGTATTGCACCTCTTGATGAGCTAACTTTTCGCAGACTTCAGTCACTGCAGAAAAAACTTATTGACGCTGTTCCTCATGTTGCTGGACTGAACCCCAAATCGTTTCGCCAATTTCACTCAAATGGAAAAGCTCATCGACCTGGACCTGACAGTATAGTTGACTGTGAGCTGTTGTGCCAGTAAGTTTATTTAAGCTCTAAATCCTTTGCATTATTGCATATATGATAAATTTACTGGATGTGGCAATATTGGCGAGTTAAGTAACAGGTCAAAACACTAGTTGTTTGGTACGGGTCAAAAGGGGCTGGGGTGGGTGGTTGACCCGCTGACACTTGTTGCTCTTTGTTTGATTTCAAATTAATTGATGTGTTCATTTACTGTCAAAAAAGCGAATAAAATTGATAGATCTTTCAACATAACATTTTAGGTAGTTGTATTCGTCATATTACTTTTAGGCGGCTTTCAAACAGTTTGACCTGTTATCATTTTTACCCTCAATGGACGTGCCTGCAAGCCAGGTGACTAATAAATGGGTTTAAGCTTGAATTTGAGTGAACCTACTTGAGTTATTTTAATCCGGATCAGTTAGTAGATGGGTTGAATATGTAAACCTTTATTTATAGTTTGCTTTTTTCCACAAAGTGGGGACATATTAAAATTGGGACCTTGCCTCCCATTTGCATCTCTCTTGTTTCTTATTTCAAGGAGATGCACAGGTCTCTACAAAATTTCTTTTTCTATTTTCCTCATTCTCTTTTTTTTCTTTCTAAAAACTCGAGAACAGGGCGTAAATTACCTGCCAAGTCAAAACCGCTTATTTGCTTGCTCATCAGGAACACGATTCACTCCCTCGTTTTCATGCTCAGTATTATGGTTAATTTGGGCTGTATTCGTTTAATAACCAAACAAGTACTTACAAAGTACTGTAGCTAAAAGTAAATGGATCAAATGGGTTAAACGGGTCAAAATCTGTACGATGTGTATTTGACTTCTCAACAATATTGTTTCTTTACTCAAGTGACACATTAATTACTTGCAAAGTTCTCATTAGTTATGGAAAATGTGGGTCGGCATCTTACGAAATTCGCATTTTTTTAGCAGTTATGATATGCTCCGTATCTCGAACATCAGCATGAAATAGCATCTCAGATTGGGACAACACGTTCACAGATCATTTCAAATTTGAACGATCTTGCTCTTGGCACTAGCTTCCTGTGAAGTATATCATCATACTATTGTCTTGATAAAAGAGCAACTGATTTAGTGTCTGCATGTTGTGCGATCTAACCATGTTAGGCTGTGTTAGGCGAATTTTATGTATTATGCGGTTTGTCAGTTAAGTTGTATAATTTGAGAAGTGTTCTTTTGGAGCGCTAAGGTAGAGACGACATGTACATAGGAGTAGGGGTCTGAAGTTGGATTCGGCTTTTCTATTGATTATGTAATCAGTTGAATGTTTCCGCACTCATTATTTTTGCGTTTTAAAAGTCACTTACCAGTTTTATATACTCGTGTCTTTTTCTTTTTTGACCGATCCTATGCTAGGTACTTACAATGCCATGTCAATCCTTTGTCGTTTATCACTTGAAAATTATTAAATTAATTTGACTCTAATATTGATTAGTACTAGTAGTAGTAGTTCTCAAAACTATGGTTCTCTTCATAACTAAATCTTAAGACATGTCATCTCTCTCGTTGTGATATTGTTTGTCATTTAATCAAAGTAGATCTCTATTTAAGCCTTGGCCTAATCGTATAGAAATCAAAATATGAAAAAGTTGCTACTAAGAAAAGAGTTATTTACACTTGATAACTTGTGGAGATCGTTTAAGCTCCTGTTTGTTTAGAACATGATGTAGGATGAATTAATAACAAAGGCGAAATATTCAAACGTTGAATCATTGTTATTAATACAAGGTTTTTTATCATCACCACCTAAGATACATGACTACTACAAGCCTCAATCTTACCTGATCAATGGTAAGACGGTTACATCAACAGGAATCATAAGATCCTTGGGGCTACACCACCATGCTAGCATCTATCTCTTGTGGGACGTGTAAACCCACACACACACTCATTACGTGTTTACAGCTTTGGTGCACACACACTTTTTGGACAACGCTAATACTATATGCTATGGGACCTCCTTTTATAGTATAAGGAGGTTAAGGTTTACATGGAAACTAATAAAAGATATTAAATAAGTAAATCATCTAATGTTTATCTTGATATTTTTTCATCTTTATCTCTTTTTTATCAAATTTTCATTTTCTCCTACATCTTGTAGAATCCCATAATGACGACTTTGATCCTTCTTGTTTTCATCTTGTTTCATTCATGTTTTGTCTTATCAACTCAAATATAATTCCCAACAATCTTCCCCTAGTTGATAATGACAAAACCAAATAAGCACGAACTTCCCCTGAAGTTAATACACGAATGAAACTTCCCCTTAATCTAAGTTGCAAATTATCATTGAATCTTCTTCCCCTTTTTGTTATAATCAAGTAGGGAACAAAAATCAGTAGCTTTGACGTGGCATGTAAATGGTTAAACATTTTAACATTAAGCTTCCCTTGAAACCCATATGTTAACCATCTCTTGAATCTTTAAATTCTGTAGGCTCTATGTAATGATTACTGATGAAGAAAACTAAGTATAACGAACTTGATGCTGAAGTAGAACAACCCAAACTTGTGTCTTATATCTTGCATTATCCACGTGACTTCGAACGTATACCCAAAACCAATGTATAGGGAGACCGCAATCTCTTGACAATTTATCCTCATCTTCTTTGAGACACATAACCAAAGTGATAGCAAATGTGAGCATTGAGCACCATAAGAAAAATCACACACCTTTGCTAGATTTGTCAATTCTTCGTCACATCGTTTCTAAGCACGAACAAGTTACCTCCTGTTAAAAGGTATGATAAAACACAAACCCAAATAATTCCACTTCATCGTCAAATAAGTGATAAACAATCTTCTTCGTAACCACATCTTCAATAGATGCAAAAATACGAGCCTTTAATTCAGTTAAGAACCAAAAACAAAAAATCTTATGTGTGTGTTATCCGATATCTGTCAAAGCTACCGGTACTAACTTCTTTTATCGGACAAGGCTAGCAGTTATAATTGCTTCTAGCAGTACTAACTTCCTTTAACCCAAATAGTATTAACATAAGAAGCAGTATTAACTAACTGCTTTTTAACGCTAGCATTATTAACCAACAATAATAACAGTAGTAACTGCTTTTATACCTTAGTAGTATTAACTCATGACTTACTACCGTTCTTCCATACTAGGCAGCACAAAGTACATTATCAGCATTAACCATCCTTGACAACATTAAGTATGTACTTGAGCCCTAGCAGCATTAACTGAGTCGAGCAGCACTAATTTAAACAAACAGCAAAAACTATATCCAAGCAGCATTAATCTTCTTTAACAACATTAACTTTGTATACAAATCCAACAGTAGTAACTATCCTATTACTAGTTGTATACCAGCTGATCTAGATCATTGCCTTGAAAGTTTCCATGTCTTCTGATTTAAGCACGATAATGATCAAGAATAACATTAACATCCTTCTCTTCCAAATCATGACCACCATAGATACCATTAGTGCAAACCCCAACTTTATACAATCACGGCTTATTAAGAAAACCCTAAAAGAGTTTGAATGAATTCATACCAAGCCGTGTATACACCACATCAGATCTAAAAAATATACAAACCCTAATTGTCTCGGGTTTGATCAGTTAGAGCACAACGGATAAAAAAGAAACCCAAATAAATAGTAACAAAGCTTACCAATCGTATTGCATACCCAAATAGGTAGAGAGGACGATTATAAGCATCATTATAGCACTGAATCTTCAAAACCCCATAAAACTTTCACCACACGATTTCTTGAAAATTAGGGTTTATGGGTTTCTTCAAAAACCTTGTAGATCCTAGATCACGAGCCACATGGCTCTGATACCAATTGTGGAGAATCGTTTAAGCTCCTGTTTGTTTAGAACATGATCTAGAATGAATTAATAACAAAGGCGGAATATTCAAACATTGAATCATTGTTATTAATACAAGGTTTTTCATCATCATCACCTAAGATACATGACTACTACAAGACCCAATCTTACCTAATCAATGGTAAGACAGTTACATCAACAGGATCAAACTAATGATCTTGGGGCTACATCACCAATGCTAGCATCTACATCTTGTGGGACGTGAAAACCCACACACACAACACGTTTTACACCTTTGGTGCACACACACAATTTAGCACCTACAAAACTATATGCCTGGACCTCCTTTTATAACATAAGGAGGTTAAGGCTTACATGGAAACTAATAAAAGATATTAATGAGAGAATCAATTAATTATTCATCTTTATCTTCTCATTAATATTTATCTTTATCTTCTTATTGACCAAATCTTCATTATCTCCTAGATCTTGTAGAATCCCATAATAAAAACTTTGGTCCTTCTTGTTTCCATCTTGTTTTGTCTTATCAAATCAAATATAATTCCCAACATAAAACACCCCATTTTCCCATTTTTTAAAACATTTTCCATTTTTATGATTTTTTCTAATTTACAACTTACAACTTATTCATGTGTGACATAATGTATTGCTTTCATTATTCA